>NPHW01003489.1:0-10677 GCA_002240705.1 Elaphomyces granulatus
ATACTACCATAGCGGCAGGTGGTGGGTTAAGGATACGGTGTTAGCACTGTGCCCTGGAGCTTGCGGAAGGGGTTATAATCGGGGCGGCGAGGCTGGGAGTGAGGTGTGGCTGGGATTCCGCCTGGGAAAAGTTGGCATTTTCTCCCGCAAAATTTTGCCAAGATGTGCCATTTCATGGCTTCTGATTGGTAGCGTTCTGGTATCTCATTGGTTGGTACTTTTTTTGCGCTTTGATTGGTTTTCTGCTGGTCAAGCCACAGACTCTCATTTGCTGCCTTCTGACCTGTGGCTGCTGCAAGGTTGGTAGCCAACTACATGTATGATGCCTAATATTTTGACCTACCTACCTCCTATTTCCATCGCGCACCACCCACCTTGGGCTGTTCTATGATTACGTCGTGTGATGCTATTGAGTGATGACGATGGTGACATAACAATATATTCTACATGATCTCAAGGACTGCCATAAGCTGCTTTGGTTGCGGTCAAAAGTGCAGGGCTCCATGGTGAAGAACGCCATCCCTCAATTACTGCTTCATTTGCTAACATTTCTGATTTTCGACAGTGCTTTCAACACTTGAAGTCGCCATACTGCTATACTTAGTGTGTCAAGCATCCTCTCTGGAATCCTTTCCCTCCCATGCCATAGTCTGCATTCTCCATATCTACGCCTTGAGGCAACCGCGTTCTGATCGTTTGCTACGACTTGAAAATGAAAGTACTCTACATAATGGGTTGTTCGAATGCAGTATAGAGTAAAGGCGGTACAATATTTACGAAACCCCTTTTTGCAGTAGAAGGCGGGTCGAGATGGAAGTTATGAGCTGGGGCCAATTGTCAGATGAATTGACGCCGCCATCGAACACTGAAAAGGGACTATCGCCATGGGTCTAACAACCGATAACATTCAATACTGGCAGAAGCCTCTGATACCTGTCTGGCATCGTTCACGACCTACGATGACTTCAGGCATGAAGGCAGTGTTGTAACGCCACGTTCCAAGGACAGCGCATCAGGCAGATCCGTGAGGAATTACTACGATGGTTCTTTACCTGTCGAGAAGGAAAGTGGTTTATTGAAGCCTGCCAGGCCTACTCTCATGGGCCCTGGCAATGACCTATTGAGTTGTCCCATAATGTTGCCGAATTCGGTCTTGCGGTGATGGGGCTAGGAGTCCCCGGACCCCGATGCACGGGCGGGTTCACCCTCTTCCTTTTGTGCCCTTCTCGACCTTGGTTGTGCAGCGCACATTACAACTTTACGTGTGAGGCCGTTACTACGACACCTTAAGTTCTTTATTTCAGACCCCTTTTTCTTCTAAATTTCTCAAGGCTTTATCTCAATCTTATTAATACTCGTTCGTGGCCCTCCACAGGCTCCGGGACTCGCTTTATCTTATCTTTCAATAATCTATATATCAGACTCCGATAAAATCCCTTATTCTGTTCGTTTCTATCCACCCTCCATTCCCTACTGTATTTTGAATTGCTGACATTGCTAGACTTCTATCGATCGTGTCTTCAACAAGTCAGACCCACGTAGCCTTTAATGCTCCATTGGTTATTATGGAACCGCTAGTAGATAACCGAATGGAAACACATTTTGTTGCAGCGGCGGAGTGCACCATGGATACCCCTGGTATCGCTGTCACTGACGACCTGGCGATGCGATTCGAAGTAACGTACAGAAACACATGGGATATGCCACTAGAGGAAGAAAGACCAAAATTATACATTAATATAACATCAGTTGTCTTTGTCTTTCATCTACCTTCCTCCACTTTTACCTCTCATTGTCTGTGACCTGTCTTATACATCGTCTTGAAGAAAACCTCCTCAGATAAGGTATCTGAGGACCGAGACTACCTGCTCGAAGAGTCCCACCTTCGTTATCGAACGGGTGATTCCGCCGATGCTTTTACTTTATCTCGAAGGCCTGGGGCCTACCGGAGGATTGTTGTCCTGTGCCTCCGCCAAGTTTGGGGAGGTGCTATGGTGCCATGGATGGGCTTAAGCTCTGCACCTTTTTCTACAGATGCAAAAACGAAGGCAGCCCTAGCTTTGTCTGCTCCGGTCAGCAGGGCCTGTGGAGCCTACGATTAGTACGAATTGTCCCCAGACGGTCTCGTCATGTGGAGAGGCATGCGCTTGAAGCGATTCGAGCTCGGAGCCTTCGTTGTTCGAGAAGTCCAAGGAGGACAACAGCGGGTCAAGGACAAGTCAAGGCCAACGAATGGTCAGAGAGGGCGGATATGAGTCTGCTCAAATGTATCTAGAGAGCGCCGTCATATCAAGGTTTTTTCCTACAAGGCATATTTTTCCGCAAAGACAGTTTTTTGTTGTCTCGAGGCTTTTAACGAAGCTACCGCACGGTCTCGCGATGTCCCTTTCATGCATCGAGACTGAATATGTACACAGCTTGTGTGGATACAAGCCATAAAGGGGGATAGTTGTACCGCCACGTTACCCATCGGGCAGATCCGTGACCCCGTCCGAGCCTCCTCACCGCATGACCGCATTCGGCAACATTATGCGGACAACTCATGTATATAGATCATTGCCAGAGCCCATGAGAGTAGGCTGGGTGTTGGAGAGGTATAGGACTCTGCCATATGTGACCGCCCTCGGCTAGCCTTATATTACAGATCCGGACTACAGACTTGTTGCCCTTATTATCACTGGGCAGGCTTCAATAATCCTCTTTCCTCCTTCACAGCTAAAGAGCCACCGCAGTAATCCCCTCACTCTCTTCCTTCTCAGCCTTGTTTGTGATCCCATAATATGATCATGATCATGGACAAAGTGCAGAGAGCAGAGATGTTTCCATGCTCCTATTCCTGCTCTGACTCCCACTAGCAGGCGAGGGTTGGGGCCGAGGTCTGCTTCCCAGCCTGCGTAAAACATTAAATTCGTTCACGACGCAGAACTCTACTATGGAGCACTTTGTCAGATAGGAGAGCCTACGACAACCGACAACCGCCACTAATCTGCTATTGCACTCGACCTCCCCTCTTCAACACACTTCCCGAGCAAAAGAGAATCTTGCTCTTTGACGATGAATCCATGAAACGGTCCTAAAACTTGCGACGAAGCCAACCGATACTGACATGAACCGAATCTTGAGTGGTCAAGCGTCGGACCGGACAAATGACTCTTGGAGTGGCAAAAGCTTATTATAGGGATTAGTGCAAGAAATGGAACCCTGCACTGTATTCCGACTTGGAAACTCTCTTCAACCTTGGCATCCCCAACACCATAGTCCATAACACACGGAAAGGAGAGGCTGCACAATGTATATAGTATAGCAACAATTTATGAGTCGAGTTCTAAACACAGTATACTAATGCACAAGGTTTCACTTTTTCTTCTTGACCCTCTTCAACGGCATCAGCGATTCAGCCATTGCATGGTCTCCGCACTCATCGGCTGCCTCCGACGGTCTAACATGTCCCTACCACCACTGAATATTCACTCAATTCCTATCGATCTCCGCTGATGGAACTGGAAGGTAATCCCGCACCGCCTAAGTCATCAAGGGATATGCAAATGTGTTCACTTTCCACCGCTTCAGTACACCCCGGATCTCCATCTTCGATCAATTGACGGACCCAATTTACAGGCTACATAGTGCAAGAGGATTATTAGCTATCCAGGCATCAAGGAGAGGTGCATCTTCATGATGGGCAAGTTATTACTCAGTGAGGAGGACCGAGCGTGAGGAGCATGAGGAGCGCTTTTCGGAGTCGAGGGTCAATGATCAACTGTCTCAGTCAGCTCAGACCCAGGACCTATATCAAATTTGTAAACGAGTTATTATTAATAATTTGATGGCTTCAAATACCGGTACCGTAGGATCCACCGCTGCTGTGTCTAGGTGGTGATCTGACTGATGGCATCTGTTTGTGCCTTTGGTGGTATACATGGATGTAGAGTACTGTAATACAACTTCAAAAAGAGAGTTGATGCGCGATATGAATATAAGGATCATACATATTCACATGATACCTATATTCCTTTCAGAGCCCTAGTTCAAATAGACCAGCTCTGGGAACTCGAAAAGGAAACAACGGCAATATGCATATGGGGGGAGGATTTAACAGATTACATGCAATGCTATTCGTCATTGTCTACTTTTGGTACTATGACTAGATTAAAATCTCATTAAAAATATTATTTAGAATTATCATATAACTAGTCATTGTTGCCTCAGTCATTGACTGAGACAAATTACAAGTAGCGCTCAGGCTCGCTTAATAATGGCCAGTTGATTTTGAACTTTGGTTGATGTGAATTCAGCCTTGGAACTTGGAACCTGGAAGACTCAAGAGCTCCAGGGCATTCGCGCGCTTGCGCGCGTCACCAGTTAACGACAGGGCCAGGATACTCAGAACTCTATCATATGAGGCTGAGAAGTGCTTATCTAGAGCGACGGTCCCGACGACGATTTCGGATTGGCTTGACGGCAACTTTGTACCCTAATACTCAAATAGTTAGCGCATAGTCCGGCAAAGAAGTGGTGAGCGCATGGTGTAGCAAAGATGATTGGTAGGGGTGGGGCGAGATGTGGGGCGGGGAGGAAGCGTGCAAAGATCATGAGGAAGATTCGTCTTGTTGTCTTAAAAGTAATAAGTTTCTGAGATAACTGGAATCTACAGACTTATATATACAACTGGTGCCATATTATTAAGCCCTGAGTCTCAGGTCTGGCCAATGGAACACTCACTCAGATGCTGTCTAAAAGCTCATGGATTTGACGTCTATGTCTATTATTTATCATATATGTCATTGTTAGTATGAGATTCCATGCCAGAGGAGGCGGAGCAGTACTCGCATTATAATCTATTCTATGTATGTATATATACCGCAAAGGAAACGATTCAAAATCAGTTGAATGTTTTCCAGAGGAATTATAATTAGTTCATCCACAGGCTCAGGCTTCGAATAATGACTATAATAGGAACAGGAAATCCCAAGACCAACATTATGATGAAGGCAATATCTGTGAAGTCAACCTACATAGCAGTATTGTAGTTTATTATTACCTACAGTATTCGAATGGAGGAATAATCGCTTCACTTCCCTTTCTCTTCATATTGGGGAGGAATTAATAAGAAATGAAAAAGAATAGTAATGACATGGGGAAAGTTGGGACACATACTATATATTTGTATCATACTAGTATGTCTGTATTCACTCTGCCTTTCAACAGAGACATTCCCCAGTGAGTCTTCAACATTCACTTTGTTTTGATCTTATTTATTTTAACCATTTAGCAGTGAATCAGTCCAACAAAGCCGGTGCTTTTTTTGTTTTAGGTCTTTCAGGATAGGTAGTGAAATTGATCAGTTATTTGTGCGCACACTTTGCTCATCAGGTTTTCATGGCAAGGTCTAACTTAATATGTGTAATGAACTGTTGATGGCAGGTTCGCTTGATGGACAGTGAACTTTTGAACTGTTCTCTCGGCGATTGGATTATATCATCCTTTTGCTTTCATGAGAAGGCACAGATTCTCATCTCAAAATCCATCGCATCCCATCAATCGCGTCCAGTCAAGCCACCACACCAACCGTGACTAGGCATGGAGTTCGTGGCCCCAGACGACTTCCCCCTGATATACCCATACAACCCACACACGCTGAAGAACAACGAGCTCCCACGTCTGCACCGGTCGTCAGACGACCCGCTCGACCTGGCGCCCATCTCGAGCTTCCCCGTCGACCCGGACCACCCGATCTGCGCCAACTGGGACAGCGTGGCGGAGGGCATCATCGCGAACCTGAACATGGTGCATCTCAAGTACAGCAGCGTCGAGTGCTGGCGCCGTCGGCAGGAGAGTCGAAGAAGACATAGACATGCAGCTGCTGCTGCAGCCACGGATCGCGACGACCATACGATCGTCATCCGGCTGGAGAAGCTGCCCCGCATGACGGGCAGGATCTTGAATTGTCTGAGTAACATCTACCTGTTGTCTGGTATATCAAGTTTAATTTCCTGTGTTGTCGAGATGAATATCAATCAGCGCTATCAACTTTCTCTTCTGTCGAGATGAATACTATCTAACACGGATCCAGGAAGCCTGTTTCTCGAGATCGTCGAAGGGCGCGTGGAGCATCGCGCTGGAAAGTACCCTTCCAGGTCGGCGGCGACGGATGGTACTAGTACGATCGAGTTGTCGATGGGCGCTTCCATCGGAGGCAGTTGGTCGCGCTCAGTGACTGGCACTTTCGGTGGATTCGTGGCCGAGCTCGTCAAGGCAGGACATGCGGTCAAACGGTGTTGACGTGCTCGCATGTCATCCGGCCGCGGGAGGCGATGGCGAACCGAGTCGGAGAGATTGTTCAAGACGATGAATTTGGTCAGTCAGTCTTTTCTTAGTATTGTTTCTGTTTCCTCACTTATCTGCATGTTTCCAAAAGGTTCAGCCCCATTTTTCAAACTAGACCAAGTAGCCCCAGCCTCCACGACAACAGAAACATCCTCGCCAGACTGCGAGGCTGGCTGGCGCGTCTGGTCAGCGAGGAGACGGAGCTTCTCATGGACAACAGCAGCAACAACAGCAACACCCGTCCAACAACAGGTGGCCGTATGGCCATGTCCGGGCTCTAACTGTGATCTGCGCACGCCCCACCAGCAGCCGGAACCGGCCCTCCGCACGTGTCGCGCGACGATGGCATCGATCAAGCAGCTCGTGGAGACCACGGCCGCGGGGCCCAGCCGTAGGTAGTTATCGGGAGAGTGTTCGCCAGCTCGGGGTACGGCCGGGTCTCGGCGGACCGCAACTGCTGGCTGGACTGGGGGCTGATCGAGCTATGTAGACGACGGCGTGGTGGAGAAGAACGGCGGTCGAGATGGGCACGTCGTCGTGGCATGGGGAGTACTTGTCTTCGACGACCATGACCATCTCTTCTTCTTCTGCCACTTCTACTAGTACTAGTACGACAAGACCATCTTACCCCGGCCTCGAAGTCTACAAACTCGGCAGCACAACTGGCCTCGTCCGCGGCCAAATCAAATCAACCACCTGAAGAGCTACATCCGATACTATTCGGGCTATAGCAGCAGCAGCGCTAGCAGCAGCAACAACGCTAGCAGCAGCAACAACGTTGTTAACAACAGCAGCCACTCAGGCTCATCCGGATCCGACTTGGAATTCGAAACCGAAACCGAACCCCAAGAATGGGCCGTCACGTCCCGATCAGCTCGACACCCGTTCTCGGCGGACGGCGACTCGGGGGCGTTCGTGTTCGATTCCGCCGACGGCGTGCTGGTCGGCATCGTGTGGGCCGGGTGCGATGCGTCGGCCGGCATGGGCATGACGGCCGCGTCGGATAGTTATCACGTACATCACGCCCATTGCCGCTGTCGTCGAGAGTATTACGGATGTCACTGGGTATGATGCCGTGAGGCTTCCGGGGAGTGGGGAGGTTGAGATCTCAGATTGATTTTTTTTTTTTTGCTTATGTCGAGTCTCGACTCTATGTCTCTCTCTCTCAGATCTCTCGCCTTTAAAGTTCGAGTACATACTATATATCATAATTACATTCAAGTCAGTGGTGGTCACTTATAGTAGTACTAACTAACTAGTACAGTATCGATCGATTTTTCGAGACCTATGATAGGTATATATGTACTAGGTAGGATGTCATCATCTTCTTCTTAATAATAATAATAATCTCGGTCGGGACTCGATACTGTGTCTCTGAGTTGGACGGCAAGAAATGAAATGAAATGAAAAGAAAATGTGAGAGCGTTGTTGAAGATAAACTACATTCATACAAGGTTGATAATAACTTGGAGTATACAGTGAAGGTATCAGATTGCTCGTAAGTATATACACGTCACCATACACAATGAATCAATGAATTATTAATACGAGATACAAAGGGTTTTTTATTACTAATTGCCTACCTTCATCGTCTTAAACTCCGCCGCGCCGTACCAGCTAATGGCCGCCATGCCGAGGAACGCGGCAACGACGCTAAACACCAGCGCCACGATGCCCCGGGCCGTGAAGCCGGCCGGGAGGGGATCGGGCGGGTAGTTTGCATTCGACAGATCCAGCCAGTCGGAGGTGGATCCGCCGGCGTTGCCCTCATACAGCGTGCCGCCGGCCTGGCAGGCCGCGAGATGGTCCGCCGGCAGGGCCTGGACGCCTTGGCTGCCCTTCTGCGCGCGCAGGGCCAGGGGGGCCTCGATGATGGTCGCCATGAGACCGGTCTGCATGTGCCACTGGATGTGGCAGTGGAACAGCCACACTCCGGGGTTGTCGGCCCGGAAGCGCAGGACCACGTTCCCGTGGGGAGGCACCTGGATGGTGTCGCGGCGCATGGGCACGGCCGGGAAGGCGGGTGCGGGCGCGGCGGTGGTGAGGGCGGTGGTGTTGGTGGGATCGAAGTCGCCCGCTTCGGCATCCGACCGCACGACGACTTGGAAATTGTGCGCGTGCAGGTGGAATGGATGTTTGCCGATATCGTGGTTGTTCAGGATGATCTCCACCACCTCTCCATGCTCGACGATGAGGGAATTGGTGTTTTCCCCATAGATGGCGGTATTGGTGACCAGATCCTCCGGCGCGGAGAGGAGCGTGTACAGAGTCGGCACCTTTTGCGGCAGATAGGTGGTGTCATTCAAGAACGCACTGGAGAGTCAGCACTGAGTGAGAGAAAGGACAAGAAGGTCGCTTACTAATTCTGGCCGTCCCCGAGGTTGTCCATCACTACGTCCAGGGTCATGCTGTGGTCGACGTTGTCGAAGATGCCCAGTCCATCCGAGGGCACGAGCGTGAAGTCGTCAAAGGGATTGAAGTCGTCGAGCCATTGGGCCTGTGGCAGTGTCTGGGTGCTGTCATAGATCAGATAGCCGGTCACGTTCGGGTTCAAGCCGGGGGGAACTTTATCCAACATATCCTGCGGGCATTGAGCATCCATTCGGAGCGGGAAGAAACACGGGTACTTACTTCGTCGATGCTGCTCACAATAGGAAAGTTGGCGGATGTGTCATTCTTCATGGTGACCAAGACGCCGTACCGCTGGGCCGCGGTCACATACAGCAGGTCGGCCTCGGCCTCTTCGGTCCACACGCCGTCGACCTCGATGACGCGCATGTGGTGGCCCTCGAACCAGACATACTGGCCCACAAAGGCTCCCATGTTGACGATATGGAAGAAATACGTCTGGCCGGGCTGGACGGGAAAGGTGGCATTCGGGCCGTCGTTCATCAGGGCGGCCTGGGGCTCAGGCTCGACGCCGGTCGGATTGGTGTAACTCATAAAGGAGGTCAACAGGGTCGGAATCTGCTTGTGATACCATTCGGACACGGAAAGGATGAATTCCCCGGTGTATTTTCCCTTGTGGGGAGAATCGGGGTCTTGGACAATGAACGGACCGCGCAGGCCGTCGGGATATTGACCTTGGTCGTGCGAATGGTACCAGTATGTTCCTGGCTGATCGGTCTGGATGGGTGTTGTTAGCTCTAGTCTGTAGTCTGCTCGAGTATAGATCAAGACCGACCGTGAAGTTGTAGGTGATGGAGCTCCCCGGCGGGACGGGACACTGGGTGACACCGGTGGGACCGTCCATCTCGGTGGTGCCATTCTGGAAGAAGCCATGGAAATGGAGGGAGGTGGACTCATTCCCTAGTTGATTATGGAGGTGGATGATGACCCGATCCCCGACGGTGGTGTTGATGATGGGGATAGGCCATTGACCGTTGATACCAATGACGGGACGTTCATACAGACCATCTGGATTGGCGGTGACCCATGTGACATTGAAGTCATAAGTATGGGTGGTGGCCTTGGAGAGACCGAGGAGGAAGAGGATAAACCAGGGGAGCATGGTGTGAGGGAGAGACAATCCTATTGTATGGACATGGTGGATGAAGGGAAGAAGGGAGGGAAAAGAAGAGAAATATGAAAGATAATAAAACTGATGATGGAGATGGAGGATCAGTACATATAGCTAGGGATGTGTATTGTATCATGATCCAGTCCGATATCCGGATACTTATACTTTAACTATGTTGTTAGCTTGAACAATAATAAATGAATGATGAATGATGATTGATCAATTATTATCAGATCCGTTCTCAAGACCCGGAAAATCCTTGCTAGCGTCAATCTGATATGATAGAGTCATATCTGATTAGATCAAACCCACATCCATCTTCCCGTCTACATAAGTTTAATTTCCTTCATCTCTTTTTTTGCTCTCTCCAGTGCAGATAACCGAGGTGTGGTATGCAGACCGGGAGGGGGAAACCGGAAAGTGGATGTCAGATCATCCGAGTTCTTTTCTTTCTCTTTCACTTTCTCTTTCTCTTACTAATGGATTCACCCGACATCGGCCCTGTCCTACCTTTTCCCTTTTCCTCTCTCACAACTCAATTCCCTTGTCAGGATACCTACATATGACATGGAAAAGGGGACACAACAAGCAATGATAGTTCCCACTAAAAGACTGAGCCGCGAACAATGATGAGGCATTTTTGCCTTGTGCTTGTGGCACCTATCATACATACATAATAATATGTAATGTACCTTACTTAATATGTAACCATCACACAAAAAGGCAATAATGCAAGGTCTGATAATGTTGGTAAGCATTATCAGCCGATAAGCATTGGTAAGGTTATCCGTCAGAGTTCGTAATGGTTTTATCTCGGGGACCCAGACGGT
>NPHW01003490.1:0-34723 GCA_002240705.1 Elaphomyces granulatus
GGAGGGGGGTTGGGGTAGTCGTCGGCGTTGGATGTTCAAATTCATGTTCCAACCCCTGCTGCGCTATAGTAGCACGACTAAGTGTCGTGCACCATAAATAGATAGAATATGAAGAATGATTTTGATTATACCTATGGTTAGCAAGCTTAAACCCGTGGTTTTCATAGAATCCAACTCTTTCATCCAGCCGATATCTTCGCATTTGATGTTTAGCTTTCACTACTAATGAGTTCAAATTTGCACATGTGGCCATGGGAAGTGCTAATTGCACTCATGATCTTCAGCTCTCATTTTCAATTCTATGCCATTTCCCTGTCTTTTAGTCCAGGGATACTTCCTCCTCTAACAGCAAATAGTACTCCTATTTCCCAATGGAGCTCTTCCTTACTTCTGCTCTCAACAGAAGGATCTTCTACTCGCGCATCCTCATTTCGAGACTCTCCATCTCCAGGGATCTTTCCCACTAATAGGACAACTTCAATATATACAGAGACGCAAAATGGAGACTCCGTTCGAAGAATTACACCTACACCACCTGACTTTCAGTCGTCGGCGACTTCACACCCCCCAACCATCACCATTAACAGCCAGAGTTCTTTCATTACACCATCAACGACACCATTTTTCATTGTACCAACTGTAACATCAACTATATCAAAATATTTCGAAACAAATGCCCCCCAAAGCAGTACAGTCGGTGCTCCGGTTATCTTAGTGACAAATCCCAGTGATCCAAATCAAGTTGTCCGTTTTAGGACTCTGCAAATCCCCGAAAGTCAAAGAACAGGCTTACCTAGAGTGACCAATGCTGCTCCAGCAGCGCTGTCGATTCCTGCAATCTTTAGCTTCCCTGTGCTTCTTTTCCTTGATTTCATAATTGTATTCCCTGATATCTTTCTGTCGCCTTCTTGGCTGAACCTGTGAGTGTTTCCCTTTGCAGTCAAATACTACCTAGGTACCTCACTAACACACTAGCAGGTGTCAATATCCATCGGCTGTCTCGTTTTCTGATCTGAAGAGTAATCCAAATCAGTCTTCTCTTCCCACTCGGAGAACATCCACAACTTCATCTGAATCTCCCAGTACTAGTGGTACGGACAAAAAATGGTTTGTCAGTACTCGGAGGAAGACAACAGAAGCTCAGTTCCGAGAGAATGTGTTATCTTTCTTATTCCAACACGATTTAAGTCCCTATGATATACTGTCGAGTCCGGCCCTCAGTTTTCAGCAACTCATGGTGCAAATGAACTCTAGTCTGGCATCACAAATTCGACAAGATCCAGCAGTAAGCTAAGATAGTAACGTTTCCTTCTAACAGAAGAAACCCAACTAAGCAGCGTGAATGGCAGGTTGATGTGGTGGTTGAAGATTTAATTATAAAAGATGACGAGGAGCCTCCCCTTGTTTCCGATGAAACTACTTCACAAAAGATCTGTAACACACATAGGACGGGATTCTAATTCGAATAGTTCTTCCACAACACGGAACAGAAGGCACACCGCGGAGGGAACTATACTCACAATTGAACATGATCCCTTTCTTCAACGAAAATGGTTATCTCGAGGGAGGAGTTATATTCTTGAATCCATCGGCGGTGAGGGATCATTTNNTCATTTGTCTATGTGATCGACTCAGGCGTAAATGAAGACCATAATGTGAGTAACTTCTTTCGCATGTCTTTTTTTTAAACAAAAATTTAGGCCACTAACTTTTTAACCAACGTAGGTATTCTCCAACCCTAATCTGAATGTAGAGAGAAGATCCGTGACGGAGAACCCGGGTGATTTGAATCCCACAGGTCATGGAACGTGTGTGGCATCTATCGCGTGTAGTAACATCGGTATAATGATTAAAGGAACTCTAGTCTCGATAAAATCCCACAACAGTCGTGATGATATAACGGACGGGGGTATTTGGGGTGCTTTTGGAATGGCAATCAAAGACATCGTAACTAAAGAACGCCAGGGAAGGTCTGTAATAAATATATCACTCTGTAAGTGAATAAATATAAAATGAATTCGTTCATACTAATATTGAATTTATTATATAGCTTCCCCCGCGACCAACGGTGATACAGATATTGACGAAGAGACAATGTTACAGTACAAGAAACTTGTGGAAGAAGCTGAGGCCCATGGTATTGTAGTTGTAGTTTCAGCTGGAAATGATGTAGGAACAGTCATTCTTACGAGACTATCCGCTTTATATGAGTTGACCATTTAACAGGGGCCTGGACCTATAGACACATATCCTGCACTATTGGGTAAGGAAACGTCGGTGATAGTTGTTGGTTCTCATAGGCCAGATGGGACAATCGTACAGTCTATTCGAACAGGCCCAGAATTGACTCTGTACGCACTCGGGAAGAGCGCTAAGTGTGCTGATTCAATGGGAGGGCTCAAGAGATGTTCTGGAACATCTTGTGGTGAGTTGGATCGCTGTCAGATATGATCAATTCTTCTTTCTTTGGAGAGATAGAAAAGTATATTCAACTAACTTGATAATGATGTCTCTCAGCTTCTGCGGTGGTGTCAGGACTTGTTGGGTATTTGATGTCGTTGCCCTCGGTTAGACAGGACCTCAATTTGGATGATATGGGTAGTCAGGCATTTTGGCCTGCACGTATGAAAAAGAAGGTCGTGGATCTTGTGATGGAAATGAAACCCAACCTCGTCGCATATAATGGAGCTGCCAAGCTTCTTTCTTCTTGTAATAAACCCGCCACAGGAAAACGCGATGATATTTCTGGAGATCCTCTTCCACAAACTACCAGCACTGTTTGTATCCAAGATCCTCTGCAGCGTTTAGAGGAATGTCAATTAACCATCGTGTTAGCTCGATCTAGATGCCTGTACGTTGCAGGAATCAACGTCGTCAGGCTCTTTCTCAACCAGTACTGCCACAACCGTCACCACGAATAATAGTAGGGTATGTGAGGGATCTATGTGTACGCCTCGACACCGAGAACAAAGGTGGTATGTTCTCTGAATTATATTAAATCCTGCTGGGGCAGTGTTTCTTGCTAAGCATTAAATCTAAATAGCACGTCAATTCTGGTTGTATTCTTATCAACGGCAGCTCACTTTGTGCGCCACAAACATCTAGTAAGCGGATCGCTCTATACATAACGCATATATTACACTTATTCTGTGTCAATGAGCTATATATACTAATCGATTAATGTAGATGTTGCAGATCAGGGCAAATACAATAGCACGGCGATTGTTTTCACCAACACCAGCTCAAATTCTCCAGGCCTATCTGCCACCACCGTGACAGCTGGAGCTAACCTTGTTCGTTCTCTTGGTACACTTCTTGTGAAAATAGTACTGCTAATCACCCAATCTGCACCTAGCATGTCAACTCCGGCTGTATCCTGATTAATGGAAGTCCACGGTGTAACAGCAATGCGGGGGCGATCTCCGACATCTATGGAAGTTTTTACAGTACGGTCTCTTCTCCAGCTAATAATGCGCTGCTAACTATGTCCGCACATATAGATATCACATCTGATCTGCCCCAACCGTATAGTACCGCGGATATTCTTTCCAGATTCAATTATACTAGCCAGAATAGCCTTAAGGCGACGGCCACTTGTCAGCTGAATGCGCGCTGGCCAGCTAGCTATGGAGATATCTATTTTGGGGCTGATGGGTGTCTTTACGACTCTTCAAGCAATAAGATCTTCGATCAATGTTGCGGACCTCCAGATCTGAACAACAGCGGCCTCATCACTAACCCCTACTGCGCACCAGCACCCCCGAGCCCCAGCCAAGTTTCGTTCAATAAGGAGGGTTCATCGATTTGCCTTAGCATTGATAGCGATAGCTGATAGCTGCAAATCCGGTGCTCAGCGGTTCCAGGATAACACAGTCTACCACCAGTACACTTCGTCCGTATGGCCTGCAGACTCCACGGGGGAGGTTATCGCCAACGTGATATTTGCCGTTTTCGGGATGGAAGGGCTGTTCGATATTAATTATGGTTGCACCGTCATCTGGGCATGTGACAATTCTGATGCATACTAGGAATGACAGGGGCGCAAATCAAGGATGCGTAAGTCCCTAGAGTAAGTTTTTGACTTTATCCAGCTAATAACCAGGACGGACAGAATCAAACGTTTCTACTCTCACGACGATGCGAAAACATGTGGTTCCATATACCTTAGCAACTTCTGTCATGTCACGATCAATGGATGTAATAATTGCAGGGATGAGGGAGGGGCGAATACCCTGCACAACCCATTTATCGTTGACAATGGAACGAGTCCCGATGCAGGGGATGGGTGTTGTCAAATAGGAGATAGTATGATGGGAAATGAAATTTCAAGCGATTTTTGCCCAGGTGAAATATTCTGAAATATTTTTGCCCATACAAAATATTCCCCACCATACATATTCTCACCGTATATTATTCCATAATGAGTAAAGTTCAGGCGTAGATTTTTCAATAAAAAATACATCATCCATGGATATTTTTTTTTGAACTATTTACATAGATTGACCGGAGACCGGAGCGTCTGAGCCAGTGTCGTGGAGCCAGGTTTCTTAGGTCCATTTGGACTGAAAGGTATTTATCTTTCCTCCTCACCCAAATATCAAAAGCTTGTGTGCGTTTGTGGAAACAGAAACGGCAACACTGAATCTGTTAATCGGTTCTATTTTTCAATCCGACCTCATTTGCAAAAGTTTTCGAGATTTCCGTTTACATACCCCCTATTATTAACTGCAGCTTTAACTAACAGCCCATTAATAATTATTATTTTAACAAGTGGACGAAGGTTGTTAAAGTTTGGGGAATGATACATATGATATATCCGTACTATGCCCCAATAATATTCCCCTTAGGCGTATGGGAGTCAATTATTTTCTTGCTCATGTATGTGCACAGTGATGGAGGGTACTAGCTCTCACAAAGAGGTCAATCTAGTTCAACTGCCGTAACATTATTTCAAAGAGGTTTTACAGGTCGTTACCTACCTTTCAGCCCGATTCTTTTTATATGCAATGGACTACCTGATTCTTTTTTTGTAATGAGGGCTCGTTTCAATTCCATTGTAAAGAATCAGGCCCTTAGCCTAGAAAAAGAGTATATGCCTAGGAACATAGGCAGTTCTGAGTTGACTGCAAATGTTGTAATTAATCTTCCTTCTGAATTTGCCCCAATATTCATTTCTAGGGCGTTTATCACATGAATAACATTCGTTCTTGTCAGCTCTTTACCAAGCAAGAAGCGGTTCCCAGAGAGAAATCATCTAAACAATCAGCCTCTCAAATGAATATTTTCCCACCGCTTTCCGCTTAAGATACCCGATCTCTCGACTACTCCTAATCTTGACCTCGCCTGTGGACGCCTTCACCTTTGTCCTCTTAATTTCCGTCCCTTGGCCCGAGTCTGAAAGATCACCAGCTGCCGTCAAAGACAGCGGCAGCATTTTGCCACTACTATCGCCATACCCGCCTTCCTGACCGGCTAAAGCGAAAACGACTAGTTCCGCGCCGTTGAGCTTTTCATGCTTCACGTGCAGTCCCGGCGTTTTATTGTAGCTCGATTCCGCCGTAGTGTTGGAGACTACAGTTCCAGCGTATCTAATGAACTCACGCAAGATGCCCTTTAGGTACACAGCCTCTTCCGCCCCAGCTAGCGCAGCTGATATCTCGGATTTCATATGGGCGATCACATTCTGTTCATCCGCAGTCGTGTCTGCAAAGCCAGCGGCGGAGATCCAACCGGAGGGACCAATGGCGTCAATGCAGGCATTCAGCAACCCCGTGATAGCGTCCAGCGGCAAGAGAGGGGCAGATTTAATAGCATCTATTGGAATAGGAGGGTCTTCAGTGAACCTCGTAGTATGCCCGCCGGTGGCAAGAGAGACCCGTAGGTGGTGGACTATGCACAGAATTTCCGTATTCGACAGTATTGAGTGGAAAGAAGCAACGACTGTAGAAGAAGGTTGAGTATGCAGTTTTATAAGACTAAGATTTAGACCAACAAAAACATCACATAGAGAATCCTCTGCCCACGAAGATGACACCTGGGGGTCAGCAATTTCATTTAATCCTGTCTTTTGATTTGTATCCAGGTGGGAACGGCTCTCGATTATCTTAGCTACCGATTCATTCAGCGTGGCCGAACGAGTCATTGCAACATCAAGGAATAGTTTCAATGCGTGCGTTAGCTCGTCAGACCCAAGACTCGTGGGGCCTTTGAGAAAGAGTATGAGATTCTTAAGAGAGGTATCAAAGTCTGCCACAGCCCGAACAAGTGAGCCACTAGAAAGAGCTGGTAAAATATCCGGCTTCGCAGAACGACGAAGACAAATCTCGACATTTATCGGGGACAAATGCCCCAGTTTGATCAGCCACTCGCAGGTATCCTTAGGCCAGAAGAGGACGGAAAGTTTTGCAGACGGAAGTGTCCTTGAATCGTGATCTTGTTCTTCTACCATAGAAAACAGTTTTGACAAGATGAACAATATTTGTTCTGGATTCACATACTCCTCCGGAGAAGGCAGAAGTCGATTGCCGCCAATAGAGTGAAAATAAGACTTCAGTGAGGAATCAAATGCATTTGCATCTTTGGACTCCGAGTAGGTCTCCAAATTTTGCCTTAGAATATTCCATCCATCGACCGCATCTTGATTCTTGAGACCTAAAGATCTCATATGCTCTTCTTGGCGCTCTCCTGCCGGAATGTCCCAGAGCGATACTGAGGGCCCAATACCGCGACCAATAGCATCAATGAGAAGCCCATCCCGCTTTCTTTTTATGGAAGAACCTTGAGACGCAAGCAACAAGCTTAAATCAAAGGCAAGAAGAGCATTTCCTTTGATTGCTAATGCAATCCCGAGTTTTGCGAAGTAGCTAATGAATACTGTCCGGCTATTATGATCATGATCCTTCGAAGAGCTAGACAAAAGATTATGAACTGCAATGCTGCGCTGTACGGATTGATGTTGCGTATCATACAGAGCGACAATAGACTCTCCGGCGCCAATAACGGAATGTGTCGATATTCGCAGGATAGATGAGAACTCTTCATTGGGTAGGATCAATTGAGATGTTATGGACGGCGAGTACTGGGATAGGTCGACATTGACAAATCCTCGGTTATAAGAGAGATTTAATCCTGCAGAATGGGCATGAAAATGCCAATACATACTTGCAGATTCGAGTTCATGTCCTTCTAACGAGGGGAGATTAACCGTTAGAAGATGTCTTAACCTTTGACTCTCCTCTAACCCAAAACTATGCGAGTGAAGAAGCGGAGGAATACAAAACACTTGCACTTTTACGTCACTCAAAGATATCCTCTCGGAGCCGACTGGATGAGAAACTAGCACGAGCACGGATAGTTTCTCAGTACCAGTGCCGACAACGTCCCCGAGCGCCAGGGCAACTAAATCTTGTCGTCTCTTGAATAGTGCCCTTTTTGCATCATCAAATTCAACGAGAAAGCTAGTAAAGACTTCATATCTGGAAGAGAGGCTGGCAATCTCGTTGTGACGGATACTCCATCTTTGGGTCTGAAGGTCCGGAGCAAGTCTCCGCACAAGGCCATCTTTATGTACGATCACAACATCAAATGGCTCCTCTACACTTATGTCCACCGTGTTTGGGGTAATGCCGACGAAGATAGTCGGACTCTTCGAATCCTCCAGCGAAAAGAGAGAAGAGGTAACGACGGGAGTACCAATTGACAGAGCGGTCGTTTCTTCGAAAAATCCCTGAATCCGAGGTTCCGGACGCTTCACCGAACAGTATGTCTGCCGCCTTATAGTCGATGTAGAGGCCAGTTTGCGGCGTATCGAGCAAGGTTTGCACAGGAACAATGACTGGGGTGGGACAGCATATGAAGTCACAAGTTTTGAGGATTGGACCTATGATGCTTTAGTCGAAATCAGGTCTTTAATATCCAATTCAAACGTACATTATAAATATTCACGGCCTCTCCATTTACTGTAACTGCCACCTCGTATCTTTTTCGTCTTTTGGAGTCAGCCAAGCTGTGGACTTCGCCGATCTTGGTATGGCCCTTGATGCCCTGCAGAGGACGGGGCAATTGTGCCAGTACGGAGGGAGGCTGTAGCTCCATGGCCTTTTGAATCACTCCAGATGAACTTCGCAAGATGATGACGTGCTTCTCAACATCCTACCCCTGCAGCCCTGAGAGCTACAGCTCTCATTTTGCGCAAATTGAGACGTGCATAAAAAATGAACCACAATTAAAAAAAAAAAAAATCTCGGCGTTATGTCTGCCCATTCCCGATGCCATCCCGATATTAGCTCAACACTAACCCGATACAGCCTGACATATAAACACGGTCAAACGCGTGGTGTTTTTTTCGCGTCTGGTCTAATAATACATGTAAGTTACCCGAATGGATCTTTAAAATGGCTTTAAATATGAATATTCCAACGTTCTCTCTTTCTCAAGATAGCGGCAGGGATCGCGACGTCAATTATTATTGACATCTTCTCGACATTCTTCTTGTTTCTTGGTTACCTGTTCGTCGCAGCTAAAAATCTTCATCGATGCAGGGAAAATGAGTGTCGGCGTTGTAGCAAAGAGGGCCATGGGACAAGGAGAACAGCGGACACTTCACCCCTTCTTTGGACAATGTCAGACCCCTCCGTGGCCGTTGTCTAATAAGCCAGTTGTACTAACACCTAACAGATGGTCGCAATGCCGCCGGAACCGCCTCCCAAATTGCAAGCCACCAACCGTCCAAGCTCGAAAACGATGCTGGAATGAAGATTATAGAACAGAGGAATGCAGTGGACCTAGTCGATAAGAGACTAGTTCCTCTAGTCGAACACATTACCGATAGCAACGACTCTATAAGTAAACGTCCCGCTACACGCAAAAATGGGTTGTCGGATGGAGATTCTAATTCGACTCGACGGAAGAGGCGGAGAACTCGGCTATCAACCGTGCCGGATAGCGAACAGCCAGATGAGTCATTTAATTTGCAGGATATGATCAAACCTGTTGGCCAGGAGAATTCCCTTGCGTTATCAAAAATTCCAGAAAGTAGAGGGTCAAGTTCTGAAAACGACGCAGGGTTCTCCAAAAACTCTACTGCGATACTGACAGAGCAGCACCTGCATTATCTTGATGAGCAAGCATCGTCGGTGGTCAACCCATGCTCAAATCCCCAGTCGCCGGCACCAAATGTGCTGGAACCTGACGAACCAGAACCAGTCCCTGCGAATGGTACGCTCTCTGGTTTGGATCTAAAGAAGGAATCATCGGCGAAAAAGATCCTAAAACTCAATCCCAATGGAAGGTTATTGAGTTCGCCTCCGCTTGTTGGACTTGAAGAAAGAGGTACGGGGAAGGCAAAAAATACAAGAAATTCTACATCCAAAGCAAGGAAACCTACCGGGTCCCGGTTGGTTGTCATAAGATACGGCATTGATGGAGCGTCAAAGGAGAGAATTGGAAGAGCAATTCAGAGTATTGTCTCTGACAAGCACAGACACGAAGCCCAACATCACGCTACTTCGGTCCTGGACACTAAGCCGCCAAAGCCCACCCACCCATTCTTTTTAAACAAGTCTCTCCGCCCAGCAGAGAAGCCTACTTCATCGCAAACTAAGTCCTGTATTTCGGCAACTACCGACTCATATCAGGCAGAGGAAATGAAAAGCCCTTTAGCATCTATTAGTGAGATATCCAATACCGTTTCGCATCACCGCAGAAATGTGGTTCAACATCCGAAACCATATTTTGCGCGATATTCCAGTCCCATCACTCCTCTTTGGCCCCCTCGGGATTTGGTTAATGTTAGAGACGTTGAAATAAAGCCGTGTGAGCCGCTCCGCTCTGGCTCTGCGCTTTCCGAACACAAGCAGAGGAAGGGTAAAGGTTCGATTATTCGCATCGGTGACTTGGAGAATGTGCTTCTAGCCAAGTTACGCCGAACAGTCCTTGATGTCTCTCCTAGTTGCGCGTCCCAATTGGAGCTGAGTGCATTGGAGACTTTACGAATGCCGACTAGAGATCTTTCTAGCGGACGAGTGCTGCAAAAAGGAATGCTCGACCAATTGTCAAGCTCTAGTGCTGCCTTGTGCGAATCTTCCGGCGAGCCACGACGGTTCGGCGGCGATGGGAAGCGAACCTCATGTCATCCTGCTATTGCTAAGCTCAACTCCTCTCTACCGTCTTCCATGAGTGCGTTTGACACTGGTAACTATGATTCTGTCCAATGGACACAGAAATATGCTCCAACCTCTGCAGAAGAAGTTCTTCAAGCCGGCCCTGAAGCCCTTACGTTACGCGACTGGTTGAAGAATCTCATGGTTTCGGTTGTTGACACAGGAAGACCTGGCAGAGATAATCAAAAGTTGAAGCATAAGCGATCAAATAGTCGGAAAAGGCCAAAGCGGTGCACAAGGCCTGAGAAATTGGACGGATTCATTGTGTCCAGTGGTGATGAAGCATCTGAAATGGATGAGGTCAGTGATTCCGATGAAGACGAACTTGCCGGTGATGTCACGGTCCCATCCCGAAGATCTGTGGTGAGGGCGGGTGATTTCAAGTCCATCCTGGGCTCAAAATGTACAGGTGAAAGAGACCGAATGGTGAATGCGCTGTTGATTAGCGGCCCGTCGGGTTGTGGGAAGACCGCCTCTGTTTACGCAGCTGCAAAAGAACTTGATTTCGAGGTATTCGAACTCAACGCAGGGGGCCGCAGGAGTGCTAAAGATATAGCAGAGCGGGTTGGTGATATGACACAAAATCACTTGGTTCAGACGTCCGATGGAGACGGTGTGGCAAGGAGCGTCTCCCAAGACCAGGATCTCACTTCTGCTGGGCAACGCAAGATGAATGGTTTCTTCAACCGCATTACCTCAGATGCAACAAAGCCATACCGACAGACGAAGAAAGTTCCGAATGAATTGGCAGAAGCCACTTCTGTGAAGGCTTCAAGGAATCATAAGCAGTCGTTGATTTTATTGGAGGAAGCGGACATCCTTTTCGATGAAGATAAGCAATTTTGGACAGGAGTGCTAGCTCTAGTGAGCCAGTCGAAGCGGCCTATCGTCATAACATGCAATGATGAGAGTCTCATTCCCCTAGCGGACCTTTCTTTACATGCAATACTACGATATCGATCTCCTCCCCACGACCTCGCTGTGGATTATCTCCTCCTGCTGGCTGCAAACGAGGGACATATGCTCAAACGTGACGCTATCAATGATCTCTATTCGGTCACAAACCAGGATATCCGAAAGTCGATAATGGAACTCAATTTTTGGTGTCAGATTGGTGTTGGCAGCAAGAACTCGGGCCTTGATTGGATGATTGATAGATGGCCTCGAGGGGCAGATCGTGACTCGCATGGTGGCCCACTTAGAGTCATTAGCATGAACACCTATGCCAGCTTCATGGGTTGGTTTAGCCGCGACATTATTGTCGACATGGACCCGCTTGAAAGAGAGACCGAGCTTCTTTTCGAAGGCCTTGACTGGTGGCAACTCGGCATCCAGGACATGCTACAGCCTGCGGTTTCACAATGCCCTGAATTCACGAATACTAATTCAGCGGCTCTCGATTTGCTATTCCAAGAAGCTCAAATCGCGGATGCGAAAAGCGACCTTGATGTACTCTGCACCAGCTGGTCCTTAGAACATACAAAGGTAGGCTGTGAAATTCGTGAGCCTGGGTTGTCCTTCCGCTAACTATCGCAGGATATCCTGGATACTTCTATATCTGAGTTACCCGAGAGGCAGAAGGCAAACTATGTTGAAGGGTATCCATTATTAATCGCTGACTCCAGGCGAGACAATACCAGCCTCAGCGCCAGTCTTGGCTTAACTATATGTGTCCTTCTAAACAACCTGTCCTCTGGAGACTGCCATTCAGGCGGAGAATGTGCAGCTGCTGGACGGGTCTTGGAAAAAACCGCTCGGACCCATGCTCCTTGTTTCTCTAGAAGTGAAGTCTTGGCTGCGTTTGAACCCATTACGTTTGAGAACGGAACTGCTGTGATATCCGAAGACCTCGCACCGTACATTCGCGCCATCGTCGCTTTTGATCTTCGCCTTGAAAAATACCGGTTAGATTTAAGTAGCATACTATCACAAACGAGATCCAGAACAAGGAAAATACGAAAAACGCGAGCTAGCCGAGCGGCACTCGAAGGTGGTGACAAGGCATCTACGCGGAGGGAGAGATGGTTTCCGAAGGACACCAATTCGACTCAAATACTAGCTACGGGAGGGAAAGAGTGGCAGGATGTCCTGGTCCGCAGTGGACACTTCTGCGTTCCCTCGGTGACCCGGGCTAGAAGCGAATCCAGTCAGAGTGCTTCCGAGAGTTCTGGAGACGGAGGCTTTTAAATACTACAGGTACTGGGTCTGGCATGGTTTTCATTCATGGTTCTTGGGTTTGGACCACTGGGATATTTGGAGGCATTGGTTAACTTCGTGGTTGGGCTACTGCAGACGTGATGACAGCCACTACTAGTGATTGTATGATAGTAATGTTATAGAGTGACCTAGATCTAGAGCTACTGTACTTCCATAAAATACCAATGCACAAAGAGAACGCGATCACATTGACGCCGGCCCTGGACTATGCCGCATCCATAAAGTTGAGTAGAGAACCTGTCAAATTCCCAGTAGTTTTATTAAGTTTTATTTAATCATGCCTAAATCATCAATCCACCTTCGTCAACAAGGAAGACAGGACATGTGATTTACTGTAAGCCTCATTTTTGCCTCAGGTGTCCTGCGCTTGTTGTCCCGCTAAGAAGCATGACCCACTTCTCCAAGCAAGCCCATCAGTCTTCATTATTATGTTTATCAACATCAACGGCCACGCATGATTTATGCAGGACAGCATGCAACCCTGAGAAATTCCTGTTTATCGCCCAAGTCGTAATACCACCAAGCCACTTTGAGATACCCAGCTGCTCAACCCAACGCCCTTGCGAGGACCAACGGCCCCCCCCAACAGCAGTTGTTTTATTCGCGAAGCTACCTGAAGCCTTCCCCCTTACCTGATGTCCTTATTTGGTGATTCGCCTGAGGCGGCCTCCGAGGCCAATTCATCCCATGTGACCGGGTCTGCCTCCCTTTTCGCTGATGACCCGATTCCTGGGTCAAGAGCAGGCTCGGCACTCTTCGCAGATGAACCTCCCAGTAGCGATTCTCCCTGGGACTTTCCGCCCCCAAAAAGGACAGGGAGACAGGATGTGGTAAAGACTCTTCTTCCAACTACGGATGTACCGGAGAGCTATATCGATGCATACGATTTGATCTTAGATTCAGGAGATCGAGTTGCTGGTCTCAGCTTGACCAACGTCAGAGAGATTCTCACAACAAGTGGATTGAAATCCGGAGATCAGGTCAAGATCCTCAATCTTGTTATTCCGAACGGACTAGAGAACCCCGGCGGATTGGGACGCAATGAATTCAATGTATTGCTGGCGTTGGTGGGGCTGTCTCAGGAAGGCGAAGAGGTGACATTTGATGCTGTAGACGAACGACGGAAGAGTGAGCAACCTTCCAACGTGCTGTTGTCCAAGCCTGAGCGTTGCTGACAGTAGGCCAGGGCTACCGCAGCCAAAAATTCCATATCTAGACCAAATAAAGCGTCGAAGTACACCATCAAATCCTGGCTTACAAGAGCGGCCAACTACCCCTCGATCAAGGGCGCCCCAGCAGAGCAATTCTGGCGTTCGTCGAGCAAGGCAAGATTCAGTGGGAGCAGCAGAATCGGATCCTTGGGCGAGCCCTGAATTGCATCAGGGCCATAACCATGCTACAGCCGGTGGAACCGAACCCGTTTTGAATGGCTTTGGAAGCGTGCGAACGGCGGCCACGAATGGTTGGTCCAACAAGGCTTCTGGCTACAGGGATCACTCAGACTCTCAGAATGTAGGTCCCTCGAATGGCGAAGCAGAAGAAGGCCCGAGCAGTACGGGGTCTGGGTGGGATGGATATAACAGCACTTCGAGTGCAGCGTTCGGAAATCCGGGCCAGTCTTCCCTCGGGGGATTCGGTTTACCTGAGGAGGACCAAGGGGGCTCCAACACTCCAAGACGATCTCTCGGTGGAGGCAAAATTACAGGGTCCCAAGTGGAGGAAGTGATTACGATCACCATGGTCCCGGAAAAAGAAGGCATGTTTATGTTTCAGCATCGAAACTACGAGGTCAAGTCGCCGCGGCGGGGCAGCACCGTCATCCGAAGGTATAGTGATTTTGTATGGCTGCTGGACTGTCTTCAAAAACGATACCCATTCCGACAACTACCACTTCTTCCCCCCAAGAGGGTTGCAGGTACGTGAAATGTCTGGTGCAGCTCACTTTGAGACCTGCTCACCTCTTTATCGTGAAGTCAATGGTACTCACCTAGCAGCGGATTCGAACTCTTTCCTTGAGAAGCGTCGCCGAGGCCTTGTCCGCTTTGCAAACACCCTCGTCCGCCATCCGGTGCTCAACCAGGAACAGCTTGTGGTCATGTTTCTTACAGTGCCGACGGTGAGTCAGAGTTGGTTTATTTTTGGCTGGACTAGAGCTTGCCCCTGACTCGTGGTCATAGGAACTCTCCGTATGGCGTAAGCAGGCCACGATATCTGTCCAAGAGGAGTTCGCAGGAAAGGCTCTTCCGCCTAACTTGGAAGATTCCCTTGCTTCTAACTTGACAGAAACCTTTGACGTCGTCCGGACGGGTGTTAAACGCTCGGCCGAAATTTACATTAATCTCTGCACATTGCTTGAGCGTCTAACCAAACGTAACGAGGGGCTTGCTGCCGACCAACTGCGCTTCTCGTTGGCATTGAAGTCATTGACAGAAGCTGTGAAAGCCGCTTATGCTGTAGACACGAGCGATGTACCATTGCTCAATGAAGGCATCCGCGCGACGGCGAGACACCTTTCAGTCAGCCAAAATCTGTTGGAGGATGAGGCTAGGGCCTGGAATGACGGGGTGCTGGAGGACATGAAGCGTCAGAGAGACAGTTTCGTCAGCATGCGCGACCTCTTTGATCGGAGAGATCGCTACGCTCGAGACAGCATTCCCCAGTTAGAACGGCGCATTGAAAGCAACGAGAGAAAGCTTCAAGACCTGAGGACTCGGCCCCAGGGCGCCAAACCCGGTGAGATCGAAAAAGTTGAAGAGGCAATTATGAGGGTAACAGCCTTCCCTCTCGGTCGCAAGTATTAAATCCCGGTTTAATAAAATCCCGCTGCTAACGATGCCGTTACTGCTCTAGGACAAGGCATCGATTGTACAACAACACGCGCGAGGTGTTTTCATCAAGGAGTGCATCCGTGACGAACTCATCTTCTTCCAACACAGCCAGTACCACATCAGCCGTCTGCACCAGGACTGGAGCCTGGAGCGGGTCAAGTACACGGAACTGCAAGCGAATAACTGGAGAGCTCTCAGCGAGGAAGTAGAAGGCATGCCGACTGGGGACTAGATGTTGGCATTCTTACAGCCTTCCGGAGCTGTCGGACACGAAGAAGGTTCCTGGCAGGCAACGGGGCAACGAGCGTAGAATAATGATTCTTGCACAAATTCCTTTGTGGTGTGTAGGATGTTGTATCTGTTCGCTGAAGATGGTACAGGGAAGGACTGGTCAGCATAGTGAAAATTCTTTGTTTTCATTACCCAACCCTATTCCCCGTCTGCGTTTGCGTTTGGTTGAATTGGATTTTTATTTTCTGCTATACATAGTTCGGGATTATCTTTCCCCCCCTCTCTCTCTTTCTTTTGTTACTTTTATCCTATCTCCTATTATACCTCCGTTTCCCATTGGTTGGTAATACCTTTAGTTTCTCATCATGAGGATACTCTAATCTCGGGTTTTCGGTTTGGGTTGCTCCGTGTGAGCGTGGGGGGAAAGAAATGTGATGAGATGACAACAAGCAGGGTTTATCATACCAATGCAGGTTACCGCAATTACTTGCCTCGCTTAGTATTCAGGTTCGTTCATTGGATAACCAAGCGATCCGAGGCAGTCTGTTCCTTTTCTCGATATATTGAAAGATCCCTTCTTCTTGGGATTAAGGGGGAATTTTCCAGACTTTACATGTGATGTGACTCCATTATTCAAAGTCCCCCTGTAGATGTCGATCATTCTATTCTATTTTTGCTTCGTGTTACATATTCACCTAACTCGATATCGAGTCGTTTCATTCCTTCCCGCGTCATTTTTATCGATCTCGATCTTGATCGCTATACTAGATAATGATTGCACTTCCAAGATATGTATTGCCAATTCTAATGCTTGCTTTGCTTTGTTAGTGTATACCCCCCGTTTGTCTTTCTTTAGGTGGTCTAACTGTCTGGACTGTGCAACTACCTATTATAACTTAAGTGAATGCTTTTTTGACATATACACTAGGTATTATAGAACGTGACAGGGGAAGCTCTGCATGCATGTAGCCATATACATACTACTTGGCCTACGGGATCAAGCAATCTAGATCCAACATTTGCCTTTTGATTTCCAGCGTGACAGACACAGTCGAGATCTGATCATATGGCGATCCATGATTCCGCAAGCTGAGGGGTTTTTTCTACATATCATACCAATGCTTGGAATATATATTATATATACCTAGACCCCTCCATGATCGGGTCTGCAAAGAGCTCTATCCTAGATAGTTGGCATGTCAGATTTAAATTATAGTCTATACATGTAGCTACATAGTAGCTACGTAGGGCTGTACTTGTCCGTATAATACTCTTCTGAGGGTGTGCAACTCACTAGTAACTGATCCCTGGCAGACACATTTACCTACTGTAACTACCTAACTAGTGGGCGCGGACTGATAACGATATAGTTAGTACTCTCACTTAAGTTGGATTCTGAGATAGTAGTATACAAAGTATATAATTATTATTCGTGTCTTTTTGGGGGTTCCCTCCAACTAATGTACACAATAACTACATGAGTATATATAATAGTCCAAGTAGATTGTAGTTATACCTGTTATGTAGGACCTCACGTCGTTGCCATGTATATGCATGCATAAGCTATAGACAATAGCTCAATTCCAAATAATGCAATGGATTGATGTATTTGTGGATTCGCCATTCAGGTGTACCTATAAGATTATTATTCTCATACAGAGTGATCTTATATTCTATCTACAGAGCCATAGAAATTAATTTATATTGTTGTCATTAACCTTCGAATAAAGAGAGATATTATTTCTGGCTCAACCTTATGTAGGTGCATCTAGTATAGTACATAGTGCTATGTAGGTATGATTAACATGCTCTCACTCATGTCCTTTTGCTTCCGTACACTAGCTACTATCATAGCGATGTACATACATAGACTCGTTAATAATCACCAGTCGGAAAGAAGGGACCTCACCCCCGGTCCTTGTCCTCAGAGAAGAGAGGGTCGATATATTTGCGCTCTTCGAGTTGTTTATTATCTGGCCTTTGGGAAAATTCCTTAATCTCTTTGGCCTCCGGCCGGCGGCTAGACAACGGTATATGAGATATCAAAGGCCGGGGGTATTTGCCGACGCTTGGGATCGTTCGCGATGAGGATATATGATATATATATATTCTATAGAATGATAGATTAGATAATAATAGTATGATTAGTACATTACATCACTCAGGTGTCGAGAAGCCATAAGCCTGCCTGGGGAAGGAACAAATTTCTTCCATTTTCCGCACAGAGGGGATCAAGGATCATTTTCAAAAAGAAAAATAAAAAGAAAAATAAAAAGAAAAAGAAAAGAAAAAGTATTTATTAAATGGACAAGAGTCACAAGACAAACTGAAAGACAAGACACGTCCAATAAATTATTGTATAATTTGGTCACACCATAATGCATGTGCATGGTACATTATTATGTTGTTCGGAGGATAAATATCATAACTTTAAAAAGAGAAATCGGGTCATTTTTTGTATTTTTGTATATCTAACGTATTCCACCACACCCCATACAAAATGAGATCAAAAGTTTAAATTTGTATGGGGTGTCTCGCTTGGGGATATGTCTCGTTTGGGGGTGGAATACCAAGAATAATTCCAAGAAGTCACGTGCGATGGGGCTCTTTTACCCGATTCTCCACTCTCCACTGTCGGCATGCTTGGTTGTTCATGTCCTCGGCATGGCAACGTGCCTTATTCCGGATGGAGTGGCAACTTCCAAGGTGATGGAGGGTTTGCGTTGGGTAGCATCTAGTTCTTGATATTAACCACCACGCTTGTAGGGAACGATCTGTGGTCTATCCAATTATCATTGGCTTTTCTTCAAGACGTCTGAGGGAAGGTTGTCACGAGACCGTTCCTGATGCGACTTGACCGCTTCTCTCCTCTCTGACATTTTGAATCGACCAGTGAGAGAACTGCTGGTGAGAATTGCTGGCCACCCGATTCCAAGCTGAGCAATAATAATAGACCCTTTTTTTTTTTTTTTTCTTGCATTTCCTCCCCATATCCTGCAGGCCGTGGGGAGGCGCGAAGCGATGTTGCCGGGGTAGAAATTGGCCAGTGGCCACTGAACGTCGCGCCTGCGCTCAAGATGAGTTAGTGTCGATCTTCACTGGACATTGGACACCAGCAACCTCCACTATGACCAAATTCCGGGACCCGCCCAGCCTGTCGGGGGGGTAGCGGCACTAGGCCCGTCTGTCCCGCTGCAGCTGCGTCGTCGGAGTTGGCGTTCATTTCCAGCCATCTCCAGGGAGGGGAATTGGGAAGGAGGACGGCCAGCCTGGCCCATGCGATATCCCGCTGACCCCTGCACGACAAAAAATGAGACGAAACGAGAAGTTGGACAAGAGTCGACATGACGAGAGAACAAATCCGGACTGTGCGGAAAAGGACGAGATATGGAGGATGAGGTGAGAAAAGGAGACAGCAGCCACTGTCGACCGAATTGGGATGACTGATCATCAGGGCTTTTCGAACACGTTTTTCCTTGTCGTTCATAGCTTCTTGCATGGCGAGCCCCTGTCCCCGCAGTACTCCGGTGTATGTAAGACAAGTTGCTGATGGGACCGGAGGTTGCAGAATGATCCTGCCTTGTTGTGCGGAGTCCTGCGACCATCCATCCCCATATGCTGGCTATCGAATACCTATCATATAATATGACGAGCACTCACCCGCGATGTCGCCTTGAACTGGAAGGAGTTGGGACAAGGATAGCGACGTCATGCTTCAAACGAGGGCTAGTGACCGATCGAGTCTATTCGGCTTGGTTTCCATCGTCACTGGGCCTTCATCTGTTATTTCAGTTATTTTTTATTTTTTATTTCACTGCTTCCCTCCTCTAATATCTCTCTCCTCACCGGGCGGTGAATCAGACTGCTGGATATGCGGCCGGCCCATGGCGAATCGCGACTCCGCCAGGCCAGAAGGGTGGACAAACGCCCGGTCGTCGCCGGATACGCACACACAAGAGCGGAGATTTGTAGAGAAGAGGCAGGTAACAGAATGGGTGAGTTAATAATGCCATCTTTTACATCCAATTAAGCCCACCGCCCTGAATCCGGTCGAGTACATACTCGATAAAAAGAGAGAGAACGTTAGGCTCAAGGATCAGGTTCACAAATCACTTTTGATGATGCATTCACAACAATGCCTCTCATTTCCTGTTCAGAGCTCTATTATTAGCCTATCACCATTCAGACCTTATCCTGACCGTGAATGTGATAATACCATGAGCACCGTTCAGGTTCGTCCACCTGAGATTCAAAGACCACGAACCAGCGCATGCGTTTTGCTGGATAGGTAGCGGCCAGTGGCCTGCTGCTGCTATGACCTTTGCGTGTGTGAGGGTTGTAGAAGTAGTAGTTGCAAGTTGTATGATGATAACTATTGAAAAGTTGCTGGAGCGACAGCGACGATGATCTACTAATCATGGAATTCCGTCTCTCGGTCACATGTGCTGTTAAACTCCATGGGCAAACTCCTCCCCTCCTATCATTTTCTCATTACATACCCTCATCGCCCTCGAAGGCGTGCCAAGACCGGAAACTAGCGTGTTTTGTGGACCCGCGTGGCCGGAGATTAACTCGAACTCCACCAGATCGACCTATCAGAGCAGAAAGAACGCCAAGATGCCGCATTGCCAACCACTTGGAGCTTCTCGACCGTTCTGGAGTTAGTTAGGGCGTTGCTGATATTTTCTTTGGAGAGTTTGATAGGCCGATCTATCATCTGTAGCTACTATGTAGTATGATAGGTAGCCACTCAGAGATCCACACAACACGCGTTGCTTCTAGACAGTGGGTTCCGGTCTTGGCATGCAGGAGGAGGAACCAGAGGCGGGTGAGAGGAGAGGGAGGGGAGGAGACGGAGGAGAGGGGAGAGAGAAAGAAAGACTTCTATGATACTCTTCTATGATACAAAGAATCAGAGAAAAGTTAGAACTTAGGCCGACAAATCAAGAGACAGTAACGAAGACTTCTTACCATAAATTCGCACCTTTTTCCCTGTTTACCTGTTTTCATACGATTACCTTTACCTTACATGTTCTAACCGAATTAAGAATAACCTAAACCAAATAGAGAACTCCTTATCTCTCTTTTTTTTGGCCGGTCATCATCCATCATCATCCATTATTATGATCACTATATTAGATATCGTTGCAATCATTACTATGTATGCCAGATAAAGTAAACTGATTTTTTTTAATATATGATACGATATAGTCAAGACAGAAAGAAAGAGAAACAAGATTCCGGAAGAGAACTCTAATCATAGTTCCTCCTTCCCTTCTCATTAAGTATTGTTTAATCGGTTGAATTAGCTCGTAAAGGGCGCTTCCAGTCATCATCCTAGTTTCTCCACCGGAGCCTTAGTCTTGCAGGTTAGGGTGGAGTTAAACTTGATTAGATCAGTAACCTAAACCCCTAACAGTCTTAGAGCTCCTGCATGCATGGTGGTGCTCGGAACTTACTAGTATGTAATAATAATACTATAATAAATGACAACCCACCGCCCTGAGATTTTTGTTACAATACATAGGTATATTATATAATATCCACTTATCCCTCCACACCCCCCTTGCTTGTTGCTTCTCCTGCTACTATCTCGTGCTTCAGATACTACAGGCCACATCCTCTCTTGATCAGTGCGTCGTTTCGAGATCGACGAACGCAGCACATCCCTTTCCCGCCTGGATCGTTCTAATTTCCTCTAGATCTTCTCCGTTCTTTAAATTCACCTGGCTGTCAAAGAGGAAACCAACGACAGGACGGCGTGGTCTCGCCGGCTGCTCCCACTGCAATTCAGTCCGGCTGCTCAATCTAGGGATGTCGAAAAGCATCGTGGTTGTTGGGAGGCTGTGCCGGAGATTGGACGTGGGTTGTCTGAAATCCCATCAGCAACTGCACCGAAAGCATCAAGGACGGAGCGAGTGAACGATTGTCTGGGTTTGGTCGCATAAGACAATCATCGATTCTTTTAATCAATCTCGGGCTATCCAGTGTGTATCTGGTCCGCCTGCTGGTCATTACCTCGAGAGATCATTTTCTCAATTCTGCATCCTTCTATCTTCATATCTCTGTCTGCAGGGTCTTCGCCTGCTCCCAGACTGATATACGTCCTTCCGTTATATCTCTCTTCTCAATATACAGACATACGGAGATATCATTCTAGTTTCCTTCCTTAATCCTTCTCAGTCCTAGGATTCTTGGCCCTTTTTTTATCTTCCCTTTTTTCCCCTCTTGCCCATCATGGTGTGGGAACAGCTTAGTATTGATAAGCCTCACGTGGCATACATGGTCTTGGGTGGTTTTCCGGCATTGTTCATGCTCTGCTCTCTTTTTGTTAAGGAGAAGCTCTACATTGGCGAAGCCACTGTCGCCACCGTCTGTGGAATTATCTTCGGACCTTATGCGGCCAACCTCTTCTCCCCGGAATCATGGGGAAACGTTGACAAAATTACCTTGGAATGCTCTCGCATCGTTCTGGTTGTCCAATGCTTCGCCATTGGGGTCGAATTACCCAAAGCCTACATGGAGAAGCATTGGCGATCGGTATTCCTCCTTCTCGTCCCGGTCATGACCTGGGGCTGGCTAATCACAGGCACGTTCATTTGGTGGATGGTGCCGCCACTCAACTGGCTGGAAAGCCTGGCTTGTGCGGCCTGTGTTACCGCAACCGATCCGGTGCTAGCCTCCTCCGTCGTGGGCAAGGGCAAGTTCGCCAAAAGGATCCCGAGGCATCTGCGAGATGTGCTCTCCGCAGAATCTGGGTGCAATGACGGCATGTCCTTCCCCTTCGTCTACCTTTCCCTCTACCTGCTGCGGTACCGCCCGGATGCTAAAGTGGTCGCCTTCCATTGGATCTGCTACACCATATTGTACGAATGCATCTTCGGGGCTGTCTACGGTTTCCTGCTCGGTTATATTGCCCGTCACGCCATCAAATTCGCCGAGCGGAAGCGCCTAATTGACCGAGAAAGCTTTCTGGTCTTCTATTTCGTGCTGGCGCTTTTCTGTGCCGGCTCTGGAAGTCTACTCGGGATGGATGACTTATTGATCGGATTCTCGGCCGGCGTAGGCTTCAGCAACGATGGCTGGTTTACCGAAAAGACGGAGGAGTCCCATGTCTCAAACGTTATCGACCTTCTCCTGAACTTAACCTATTTTGTTTACTTCGGCTCGATTATGCCATGGAGTCAATTCAACGCCCCAGATATTGGCCTATATTCCTGGAGGCTGGCGGTTCTGGCTATTTTGGTCATCCTGTTCCGTCGGATCCCCATCGTGCTGATGCTGAAACCCATCATCCCGGATATCAAGACATGGCGAGAGGCTCTGTTTGCCGGCCATTTTGGGCCCATCGGGGTCGGTGCCATTTTCGCCTGCATCCTCGCCCGATCCGACCTCGAAAATCATCCGACCCAACCCGTGCCTCTGTCACAGCTTCCGGGCCCTGGCGATCCTAACTACTACATCGTGCAGCTCATCTGGCCCATCACGACATTCCTGGTTATTTCATCTATCGTGGTCCACGGCTCATCTATTGCGGTCTTCACACTTGGGAAGCGGATCAACACGCTTACCATCACCCTCTCATACACGACAAACGAGGACGGGCCGTCATGGATGAACCGTCTTCCCCGCATGCCGTCCCTTTCCCGATCTTCTCTGTCGTTCCGCAAGGCCGATTCGTCCGAAGTATCTTCGACTGAGGGGCTTTCGGATTTCCATCCCGGTCTTCTGCCTCCCATTGGTATTCCAAATAACTTTCTTCGGCGTGTGAGGGAAGAGGATGACGAAATCACGAAGCTTTCATCGAGTTTACGTCCTTCGCGACGCCGTAAACGCGGTGCCGGTGGCCCCATCACCCAGTCCGCGATTGTGCCAATACGACGGTCAGGAGTGGTTACGCCAATAGAGGGTGTAATCGGTGACCAATTGGAGGATGGAGAAGGAACAAAGGAGCCACAGGAAAGTGATAGGGGTTATACAATGAGTTCGCCCCTAGTCGTCCAGGATGATGAAAAGCTTGAAGATGAGGAGAAGCAAGCTCCTGAACTCGAAGTTTACCGGGAAGGTAACGACCTGGTTATTGAAGATGGGGAGAGGAATGTCATAGTAGCGGAGGATGTAAGCCATATGGCCCCAGAGCAACTCGAAAAGTTCCAGAAACGTCCTCCCAGCGATTACACACGATCCAGCAGCCGCGAACCTGAGAAGAGGATCTGGGGTGAGAGGGTAGAAGAGCCTGCTACTGCTGCTTCTGCAGGTCCTACCACGGTTGTTGGAAAAATAAGAAGCTCATATCGGACTCTGAGAGACGGTCTCGTTGGATGGGTAGGTTTGGGAAAGAAGAAGGAACGAGATGGACTGGAAGCCGGCCGGTTGCAACAAAGGCGGATGAAACCTGGTCGTCCTTCAGCCCATGCTTATCAGTTCGGAAATACTGTTATCGTCGAGGATGAAGATGGCGAAGTGATCAAAACATATACCATTCCGCCAGCAGAAAAGGCCGCTGAAGGAATTGGTGAGTCCTTGACGAAGATATCTAGTCACAGGAAGTCAAAAGGAAGCAGTGGGAGTGAGGGCCATGGCGGACGCGGTAATATGGATGATGATTCCGATGATGGCCTCCGGTTCAGGCTTGCCTATGATGTTGCCATTAGAGAGGGCGGCATCGCTCCCCGTGGTCGCAGGATGAGCAGGATGAGCAAACAAGATTTGATTCGGGAAATCAGCAGACTTGATCCTAAGGCTCGTCTCAGCAGTGTTGATGATACCCATCCACGTCCTCGTTGGACCAAGACTGATGATTCGGAAACCGACAGAACGGTCGTTGGTGAAGAGTCAGCGATACGCAACTTTGCCACTGACTCAAACAAATACTCAACGCTGCGTTCTGTCGCACGTGGACGTTCGAGGGCTGATAACTCTGGCTCTTCCGACTTGCGACGCAGGAATACTAATAATCACTACGATGGCGATAACGATGACGAAGGCGACGACGATGGTAGCAATGGAAACTATAATAATGGTAATGACAGTGACGATGGCCTTAGTCGACGACGGCGGGTAGCCGGTCTCCCTCCTCGCAATGATCCTTGGTCCGACGATGTCGAAACCCCGGCCGAACGGAAGCGACGTCTCGCGGCTCTAGGCGAGATCGATGATCCAAATGATGACGACGATGATGAGGAGGCAGAGTTGGCAGGTGTCCCCCGACAACCCCGACGTGCTCTGGTTTCGGAGTCTGACAGTGAGGATGATGGGGAACCGCGCGCGGTGAAGGGTCAGGTGCAATTTGCGGATGGTTTGCGGCCAGCAAAACGCAGGGGGAGAGCGGGAGAAGTCAGTATGGTGCCTCTTAGCTCTACAGCTCCTGGAAACCACAGTGGTAGTGGATCTGCGAGTGATTATAGAATCATCGGTTATGCTCACCGACCGAAAGTTTCATGGGGAGGAGAGAAAGGCCGAGAATTCTAGAACCACTTTTCTTCTCTGATTTGATCTTGTCTCCGGTTGGTTAGATTATGAAAGGGGAAATAATGGCAGATGGTGGTAGAATTTTCTGACGCTGCAGTGCACGCTGTTGGAGCTGAAGCCGAAGGTTTTTTTTTTTTTCCTGATTGTATTGAAGGCATTCTTGTATGGGAAACATGGATGATCATGCGGAATCTGATGATGAGTTATGCGTCGCAAGGTGCTACATATCCCCTGTTTACCTATCATACCCAAAACTCGCCGAGAATGTTGTACGGAGTGGACCATGTACCCCCTCTAGTCATACTGCGATGGTCGGTGGTTTGCAGCACTATTATTAATAATGAATCAAGTTTTGAGCCTTATGGTGACAGATTCGTATATGCTACTAATTAGTAAATACCTCAAGTATTAGGTGTCCGGCAATTATGGTTGCCTGAAGGACACTACGGGTAATTGAGATGATTGATATGATATGATAGGAAAATCGATGTTAAAGAAACTCATACTGTCTTCCTTTGTAAGCAAGCACCTTATAGATCTCTCTCTCTCCATTGGTGCATTGCGCATCTTGCTGTGACTCTTTCTGTCTCTAGATACATCATGGAATCGCATCCTCCACAGAAAGTTTGTTGCAGTTGTGGCGTCGAATACAAGACTGCAAATCAATTTCTTTGTTTATGGGTTCCTGCTCTGTGGTCAACTGTTTAGACCGCAGGAGAAAAATCAATATAAAGGTAATTATTATTCTTAAATTATGATTTCGCTTCTAGGTAATTGATTCCGATCAGGGAGCTCAAAGGGTCCGGCATGTCCAGCAGATTGCTAGCAGCAAACGCTCAGTGTTCGAAGATGCCAACTTGCTTTCAACGACGACGAACCCGCCTCCTCCACGACGCAACCTCACCCACTGTGTCTTGAGTACGATTTCACCTTGGCGGAAGGATTGAGACAGATACGGAAGCCATGGTAGCGCGCGACAGAAACAGGCGAGACGTCAGACACCTAGTTTAGCTCATTGGTTGTTCGCCACGAGGTATCTCAAGGCGCAGAAGAAGCTTTTGCAGTCCACGGGTCCTGTGCTTTTTGTTAATCCTGCGCTCCCGGAAAACTATCCTCGTCGACGTGGACGCCTCCAATGCTTCTAACAAAAACACCGGTCGGAGGACGCCCAATCCAAGGAGCAGTGGTGGAAGACCTGACGGGACTTTACCTCAATGAGCAAATCTACCAATCTCGATTCCAGAAATATCCCGATCGAATGACGTCAGACATAGTTCATTAGTTTAACCCCGAGCTCTAAAATCCGAAAAGAAGCATTTCGTACTACAAAAGAAGCATTTTGTTGTAACACAACCTACATGTAGTACTACATACGAGAGTAGTGAGCTTAATAGTGTCTTATGATAGTAAGAAACACTATCATATATATGCTTCCGAGTCGATGGAACTTGATTCGTCAAAAAAGCCGTAGAAACAACGAAATCGAGAGAAGGATGAAGAAGGCCTGGCCAGACCGCTGATTCCTGAGTAGCTCATACATAGGCAATAATTATAACCACTTGCTTTGCCGGCGAACGGCGCCCTGATTTGATGCGTCATGATACAAAGTATCCGTATAAATTTAGTCGACGTTCTCGGCAACAATTGCCGACCGCAAGGGTCCTGTGGCGCCTCCCGATCCGACGCCAAACAATGTTAAAATTGATGACACTTCAACAGAAAAATTCGTTGCGTTTGGATTTTGACGCCTCGACTCCGTTCAAAGAAGGTTGGATATTCAAGCATAGAGCTTCTATCGCTTTATGTTATCTTCCTCAGGGTATTAGAATAGCTGACCATACTGGGCCTTCGATGGCATTTGCAGCTCTTGCATGCAAACACTGTGCTTGTGAGTCAAGATTTCCCTTCAAACCGACCCGTTCAAGTATGGATTTGTGCGTTGGGTTGATAATAAAACAGCTAACGCAATTTCTGGATCGTTTCTTGAGTGATGAACTCTGTTACCAGTGACCAGGTCAGACTCCTAGATCAGGGTTATGTGGCCACATGTTGCACTTCGCTTGGTAGAATAACAAGTACTAACTAGAAGCTGCCAACTTGGAAGCAAGTTTCCCCATTGTTAAGGGCTGATATGCGCAATGGAGATAAACTCATGTTCAAGTGAGATAGGAAACGAAGAAATTGTCAAAGATAATCCGTTATGTATCTTGGTTTGTCTCTATTCCTGTCAAACTGACAAGCTCTGCGGTCGGTAAAGGTCTGGGGATTATGAAAAGAAGAGTGAGGAAAGAAAAGCAACTTCACCAACAACACCACTGGCGTGACTCCATTATCATGTGACGCGTCCATGATATTTATTATTACTTTTTTTTAAAAAAATAAAAACACATCTAGCGCGCGATAGAGGATGGATGGATGGGAGGAGGCAGGGGAAAAAAGATTACAATAATGGAGAACAACAAAAAAGCTCACCCCATCGCCTCTCCTGGGCGACCGGGCTACGAAAACCTCTTATCCTCGTTGGATAGAGAGTTTTGCAGACAAATCCCAGTTATTGTGCATCGACGCACCCAGGATTCGAACCGAGGACTTCTGGCGCAGTAGGAGGCAGAACCTATCCAGGGCGGGAAGTGGTATACGCTCCGCCAACTGCGCCAGTCACCCCACGGTTTGTTACAGAGTTGTCCCGAAACTGATATTTATGCCTACTGCTTAGGTAATGATACTTGCGTCATAGACTCATAGCCCATATTGCACGTGCAACCTTTTAATGGTTTGTCCGCTCAAGAGGAAAATGAGCCTTCAGTACGAAAAGAAAAAATAAAAATAAAACCTGTTGCACAAGCCCAATCCAATTTGAATTTCAAGTGGTATCTTTCCGAAGAACTAGCATAGGAAGACCTCAAAAAAAAAAAAACGGCAGGCTGAAAAGATCTCAACGACAGTCATATCAAGAATACAAATCATCAAACAGTAGGGACCCGCGATGGAGACGCTAAAGCATCTATTATATGCATTGCAATATACAGATGCTGGAGGACTGGGGTGTCCCAAAAAGACAAAATTGTTGTAAACTCTAGAGTCTAGGCTGAGGAATCGGCGCAACATTTCAATGGACGATACTATGGTACTTACACGAGAAGCTACCAGAATCGTTTCAGTTCATCAACAGAATCTACTTTCTTGGCCTCAACTGGGTAATCATTCGATCGATCTCACTAACCGCTACCCCCGAAGCTTTCGCTCTCAGGAGCTCAAGAGTGTTGAGGTCCTTGACTCTCAGCGCCTCTTCTCCGGCCTTGACTATCATGCCACATTTAATCCACATCTCAATCCTTGCCGCGGCCGGCAGGTTTGTGCATTTGGGGACAAATACTGAGGCAAGCTTTGTATTTCCAGCACCTAATATTTCATTGTAGAAAGGCTGTTACCATCGTGTTAGCGACTCCACGGTGGTGCGAATGATATGTAGATGTTTACCTCCCAGCCTATTGGCGATTTTTTCACCCTCCCGAGCTCTTCGAGCTCCCCCCAATCCCGTTTCGCCACTAGAGCCCTTAACCTGGCCCACCAATATGTCTTTTCGGAAACCTTGCATTCATTTTGTATCTTTTGCGCCCTCTTTCCATAACCAGACCTGATCAATCTGTAGATGGTTTCATTCACCCCTAAGCCGCTAAATTCTGGGCCGTCGGCAATCTCCTTGTCTAGGGTTTCTTGGATCTTCAGTAGATGTGCAGCCTCTGAGAGCGACTTTTGCTGAAATAAAGCAATTGGATCCTTGGAATCAGAAAGGAGATGAGCCGCAAGATGGAGCTTTTCTATCTTGCTTTGAACTTCAGTCTGTTTTAGGGCCTCGGAAAGCAGGATATTAGAGCCATCAAGGGGCTTATCGTCCTGATAGTATAAATCTTTTAGGAGTTCGATATCGCCTTCTCTTGCGGAGGTCTCCACAAGTGCAGAGGCCGTTGGTTTGTCACTGATTAGCCGAAAAAAGCTAGCAAGTGGAAGCTTTTTCTTCAGATGTAGAAGAACACAGTACACGAGGTCTGTGTCCCCGCTCTCAAGGGCCTTATCTAGCGCTATACCGTCCTCCTCCATACTGAGAAGTAAGGGGACTTGTTTGCCGGCTCGAGGCTCATGACTTAAAAGCTGAGTAGCTAAATGGGATCGTCCTTCATCATACGCTGACTGAGCGATCAACTCGAAAGAAATGCCTGGTTTTCCGTCTAGCCTTTGCACTATAAGTCTGCAGAGTGCGTCGTCATCCGCCGTGGAGACTTTTACCTTTTGACTTGCCCAGTGAACATAGATCTTATCGGCCGAGATATGGAGATATTCTGATATTCGAATTGCAAGAAGGTACTCGTGTCGATTTACCAGACGCTCAACCAACTTCTCGGGAGTCAAGCGCATATACTGCTCGTATGATATTGGCATTCCTATCTGAAAGTCTCGCACTGCTTTTAGCACCCTTAGCTTTTCGGTCATCTCCACAAAGTCATCGCTACTATAGAGCTCTAATACTGATTTCCCGAAGGAGGCAGCTTTTAAGAGTCGTTTCTGCCAATAGGGATCAAATTCATGACCCGCAGCCTTGACACAGATGTCAACAGCTTCTGAGAGATTCTGGCGAATTCGCTGAATATTCTCGTCCGCCTTGGGGGACTTCTTGTCCAGCTGATCGACAGAATCTAAGAGGACCGAAGCTGGTGATGTCGATCCAAGTCGAAAAACATCTTCAGTGACATCTACTCCAATTAGACTTTTGCATTCTCACTCACTGCTCGGAATGAAACCACTCACTGGATATTTTATGTAAAAATTCACAGGCATCATTGGTGAGCAGCCTTATACCGTCAAATTCAGGGATCACATGTACCCGACCATCATAATAGTACCTGATTCTATTAGTGATACCTCAAAAACATACCATCGGTAACGAATGCTGACTTAGCGGCAGCGCCGTTAGGGCCGACCATATGGATCTCATCTTCCCATGCGAGAATAACGGAGTCATCTCCACACCATTCAATCGTCATTGGGGGAGTCTTCGCCTTGGAATCGTATTCGCTGAACTTGTTTTGGAAGTCGCTGCTCACAACCCATACTTTTCCATCGTTCGTAAAGAGGGCAACAAATCTTCCAGTAGGCGATACACTAACATGCTTGAAAGGTCCGTTTTGTAGCACCCGGTCTTCTGCATCCGTTGCATCGATTGTGTATATTGTCTTGTCTACGGCGAGCAGGACTTCCACTGAACGCGAAAGGGTATAGGTTGGGGGTATCAAAGACCACGAAGATACTTCTCCTTCAGGGCAAGTGGCCAGTAACTTAGGCCGAGGCTCACTGTAATGAGAAACCGAAATTAGTTGGTTGTTTGAAAGTAATGCTACGAAGCCGGACGACCAGAATCGACAAGCCCGAACTCCATACTCCTCGGCACCCTGTTTGGGGGTATTAGTTGTAGAACCTGAGCATTAGGATACCGGACCAGGGAAAATACGTTTCCAAGAGAAAACGGTGCAAAATCTCCGTGTAAGCCAAAGTAGCGTCTCACTGTGCCATCCTCTGTCACAATTAGAAGTTCTTCATCATCTGACCATCCAAGTCCCTTGATTGAACCGTGTTCCCACTGCTGCCAGTTAGTTTTGCAAGACCAGAAAATGGGGCAGAAGTGTAGCAAACATTTATTCGACTGATCAGTTTGCCCGAATAGGAGTATATGTCAATGCTAGATTTTGCTGTTTGCGCATCTCGATACCTGGAGAGCTTGCTTTCATCGCGATACAGTGCTATACATCGACGATCAGTTATCATATCTCATGGCAGCGATTTGATTAGATACCGATTGCTCCTCCATAGGGTGCGCCAGCAACAATGAAATTTTCTAATTCAAAGTCGTCGGCGAACACAGCTTCGTATATTCTGGTATTCCTATAGAACCCATCTCCGACCTTCTCCCAATCCGCTAGGGGATTGGAGGGTGCCATCAACAATCAAACTTGCCAGAAATGGCTCTTTTTATTATTGGGCTTGTTATGTGATAGTACATGTGATGACTTTCATGATGTTCAACGGAAGCACAATCCAAGACGGCTAAACTTTATATAGTTTAGCGTCCATTAGACGTCTATTAGAGTAACTAGGTTCACACCACGTAATTCTCCCTTCTCAACAAACTCACATTTGCCAAAGTTATGGAAGGACTAGATCTTATCCTAGACTTAATAGATCTCAAAATGTTAACGCGGTAGGATTTAACTCCTTAGTTGTTTGCTTTCCTGCCTTGTTACGTGAATGGTCATCCTTTTTTCTTCTTTTTCTTTTTCTTTTCTCTCTTTCCCCCTCTCCACTGGTAGTTTCTCATTCCCAATTTCTATATGTTATCAATATTCCATCTATTCATTTGCCTTTGTCCCGCTGTGGTCGATTTTGTGGGGTTTGAATTAAGGAGTGTATTGTATTTTGTCATTTTCTTCATAGTCGGAGATGTAAAGGCGACGCTTGACGTTTTTCTGAAAACGGTGGATTGCCATATGATAATTTTCGTATTTTATATCTGTCGCTGACCATTAACCAAGAGAACATCATCCATTATGGGCTGCTCGGGGAGCGAAAGAACAATCCGTATCATCTCTAAGAAGCGATTACCTTGACGACAGGAAATCATCGCTGAAATTTTAGTCAAGCTCAAGATCAAATTCAGGCTCTTGAGGTAGCCCACCATCCATCAGCGGTTCTCTATTTATCTCGCTTCTCCGGTCATGGCGTTCAAAGCGAGAATTTTCCAGAATTGCGGTTCATACCACACCAACGACTTCATTTTTATTACAGTTCCCCTTGAAAATGGCGAGTATTGGTGTTGCGGTTTGAGAGCTCATGATGCGCATGATAGTTATTCGAATGACGAATGGACATCGGATGATCAGGGATCTGTAACTTCAGTTACTATTCGGAAACCGGAGGGTCAGCCCAGCAAAGAACATTGCCGGAAGCGCGTAATAAGCGGAGATGTCAGCACCGAGCCTGCTCACTCCAAAATTAGCGCGCTGGCTAACAAATAGGACGGGTTATCTGAGGATTACGACAAGCGAGCAAAAAACACCGTTTGGGTCGAGGTGGCTTGGTATCTTCATGACATAGGCTTAATCGGGCCGTTGCTGGCGGAATAGCGACTAAACACTTTCTCCGCCTTGCAATGTCAGTGCTGAAAATTGCATATGTGGTTAAAGAACTCACATATCAATCAAGTGCCTCGCTCCTTTGTATGGCGTTGACAATCTTACGCTGTCGCTCATCACTGGCAGCAAAGAAAGTGCACCGCCACCGAATTTTTTAGCGGCTCCGGAGGATTACCGGTATGACAGTGACCCAAACAGTATTCCAGCTTCTCAGGAACGCCACAACAGATAGAAGTTGAAGCTCCTTGATAATTAACACCATCACATTCGACGGACTACTTTATTTCGATGGCTTTTGTCGATGTCCCATTTCATATGCAATCTGATCTTCTGAAGTGGATATGTTTCACGAGGGTTTTTTAGGGCTACGCAATTAGTGTATGTTGTGGAAGGGCTCGGGTATATATTACTACATGTACCGGTCACAGCCTGCAGACTTCATCTTGTTCTCCACGTCCCGTCACCGCTTTATCACTTTCCGTGACTTTCATCAAATACGGCACATACTTCACGGCTTGGGTGGATTTCGAGTTCATTTGAAAAGATTGTCTCTCTCTTTAGCTTACTGGGAAGCCAAACAGTCCAAACCCTCTAAGTATCGTCGGTAGAATGGCTCTTGTTTCACCTTCTGAAAACGTAATGTGAGTTGAAAGCAATTTTCCGAAGCCCCTCTGTGCGTGTCAAAACTCGACCTGCAAATTTCATCCCCCCACCATTTCCTTTGCAATCTCACTTCTCTACCTTTTGCAAGAATCGAAGGTTGCAGGTGACAGAACGCTATCACCTTAATTCTCTCGGTTGTCTTATCTTCGGTATAAGGCTTTCACATCTGTTTCACTTGAGTCACATCTCTTATGTCAATATTTTCGTCATTCTTTCCTTAGATTATGTCTCGTAGGCACCTAAATTTTGGCTTGTGACTTCCAGCTGACGTATACGGCTCAAGTGTCCCATTCAGTCAAGAAATGGCTCAACTCTTTGTAAACAGTCGAGGGCAGGCCTTCTCTGTAAGTCGATGAACTGAGATTGTGTATCTGCACCTGGTATTAACTAGCTTGCTTAGCTGGTGCAAATTATTGTGCCCCGGCTTCCTGTCGGTCTGGCGGTAGAGAGGAGTGAAGCACTGAGTCGCATGTACGAAGGCAAGTATTTCTATATTTACTATTTACTTTTTTGCTTATTTCTTATTCTTCTACTTTTACAACGATAACCTGACTGTGCCCTAATGGTTTTCACCTGAGGTGGGAATAATTAATTCTCTGGCATGCTAGCAATGACAGGATACCTCTCAGTATTTCTTTTGACAATCACAACCCTAAAGCCATGGGGATGGATATACAGGTCATCCCAGATGAGGGTTTCCAAGTCTTTCAAAGTGGATGTGACTACAGCCACAAGTGGCTCCATCGCACATGCACTTTTTCCTAAAGGCAGTTCATGAAGACCTGTACATCGATTCTCACAGCTTTAGGATTGCGATAACAAAATACACCATTTCCTGAGAGTATCTCCACACATATGCGAGGCAATTATTATTCCCCTGCGCCTAAGGCGAATAAGAATTGGGCATAGTCCGGTTATCATTCTTTTTTTTTTTACTTTCATGAGATAATTTATTGGTCTTTCCAAACTGAAATTTTAGCTAATCCAAGATCACTTAGAGTACGGTCAGCTTTTTGACCTGTATCACAGGCAATGTGACACGAGGCCAGACCAGGACGAGGCCAGAAAATTTTGGAATAACTATGGACGGACCTATAGGAATCATCGGCCTAATTGGACTTCGAGTCGGATGATGCCCGACAGATTGTGCAAGCTTCGAAAGAAGATCAGAGACCTTGGGGGAAATCCCCGGTTTATACAAACCTATGAATCCAGTTAGTGATCATTTCCCTTAATCTCTTTCCAGAGTATCACGTTCAGAATCAAGATCTATGAGGCAAATCATCGCAAAAAAACTACAAACGTGTAATTCAAATACAGATCTGTTATATCACCGTCTTATTTTGAGCTCAATGAGAAGCCGAGCCCCCTTTTCTCTGTTTGCTTGGCGTCGATTGGTTAAACTGACACGTCTCATAACAGGGCCACGTCACTCTTGAGCCTTCCATGGCTGTCATCACCCCCCATCTAGTTTCAACACCGGAGATATCAGTTTCATCACTGTCGTTAAATACAGGTTTCCCGATGCGATCTGGTAATTCAGGCCTTGTATCAACATTTTTATGTAGTTTCTTACTTCTGTCTTCTTCATTGAAGACTCTGGTATAGGGCTTTAAAATGAATACAAATAAAATTGGTTTCAACTACCTACAACATGTGTCCTACACTAGACTTTTTACAATACTCGGTTTCTGGAAAATAGAATGAACGGCATTGGACATTTTTCAAAACGCCAACGGATATCTATTTCCCTTGCAGAAAAGCTAATGACACCTTTATTGAGAAGCTTGACAATTGACGAAAAGCATTTAACTTAAGCAAAGAACACGCAAGGCTTGATTCAGTGATACCAGAGTAGGGCTGTAAACGAATAATATTTGCGCGAATACGAATAAAACGAATAATACCTGTATTTGCACGAATATATTTACAAATAAAACAAATATTCGCCTGACAGAGACAAAATATT
>NPHW01003491.1:0-20678 GCA_002240705.1 Elaphomyces granulatus
ATCTGCTTGCCTGTCAGATCTGAAAGGGTGGAAAGTGGAAAATCGATCTTCGCGATGTTCCCAATGGAGAAAGTTCCAGATCTCCCAGACATTGAACCAGCAATCATCGACGAGATTAAGCAGCAACAAAATGACAAATTCTTTGATTTCCGCCAGAATCGAGTGCCTCAGAAATGGCAGACGGCCTTTCAGACTGGAAAAGGACACAAGCCAGACCTCCCCTTCCAGAAAATTACCGTAACCTAAAAGGCCATAAGTGCGAAAAACAATTCCAAGAAGCCATAGACGACCACATTTAACGTTTTCAAGTCCTAGACAACCGTCGACAAAGATGAAGCCAAAGGACACCAGATTCTTGGATGTCACTGGATCTTCAGGTATAAAACCGACAAACACGGAAGGCTCGTGAAATGTAAATCGCGTTTAGTTGTGCGAGGGGACCAACAGAAGGAATGCGACCTTCCAACCAGGGCAACAACATTGGCGACAACCTCACTCCGAGTTCTCCTCGCCATGGTGGCGAAATTCGACCTTGAGACTCTCCAGGTGGACGCCGTTAATGCCTTTGTCCACGCTGACCTCGACGAAGTAGTATACATGAGAATGCCCCCTTGTTACGCACAGCCAAACAAAGTCTTGAAACTTAACAAAGCACTTTACGGCCTGAGAAGATCCTCGCTGCTATGGCAGACAGTTCACGACAGCATTGAAGGATTTGGGCTTCACAGAGGTTCCCCAGGAGCCCTGTGTAGTCATTAAAGGAGGAATTATCTGCTTCTTTTTTGTTGACGACATCGTATCCGCATTTAAGAAGAAGGACCGAGATGAGATCTCTCACGATGCCCCGAAACCCCGATAACCGAAGAAGAGTTGCTACCTTTGCCGGCCGAGGAAGAGGTGGAAGAGACTAGTCGAATCAGCTACCAGCGAAAGGTAGGTTCAATACTATTCGCAGCAATTTCAACTCGACCAGATATTGCCTTTGCGGCCGTAAGACTGTCCAGATTCAACCAACGGCCAGGGCAGTATCACCACGATGCTGCTGATCGACTGATTCGATATCTTACCGAACACGACACTTCTGCATACAGTACGGCCATCAATCAACTGCTACCTCGTTTATCTGCGCAAGCGACGCTTCATTCGCAGATAACACAATAGACCGAAAGAGCTCCCAGGGGTATGTCATGAAGCTTTTTGGAGGACCAGTCGCGTGGAGGGCAAATCACATCATCAACGGAATCCGAGTTACTGGCCCTTTCACAAACGGCCAAGGAGGCAATATATCTATCACGCCTATTTCGGACCCTCTCACTCTCACTCGACGAACCTCTCAGTATTGAGTGTGACAATCAAACAATACGACTATTGGTCGAGGAGGTCGCCAAACTACAAACTAAATTACGTCATGTTGACATCCATTCACACTGGTTGCGTCAAGAGGTCCAACGAGGTTCGATACAGCTCAGCTGGCAGGAAACAAAGAAAATGATGGCAGACGGCCTAACGAAGGCATTGAATAAGGCACTCTTCCAGAGGTTCCGGGATTTCCGTCTATAGACGACAGTCCGTTTTTGAGGTTCTTTAGATTCGTGCCTTTTTACCTCTCCGTTTTCCTTCGTCTTTTCTCATTTAGAACGATCACCATGGCAAAGACATGCACGGCCAGTAAAATATGGACGCGATATCTGGAAAGACGAATTCACCGGAACTCTTTTCGCCGAAGAGTAGAATTCTCGTTTCCAAACACGTCGAGGATCAGTTTGACAAGGGGAAGATTGTGATTGTTCCAAATATTCCAGCAAAATTATGCACGGGAAATGTCCTGACCGGGCTGAAAACCAAGCCAAGGGAGTACAAGACGGTAACCATCGACAGCAATTGGGAGCTGTTAGATACACTACTGGTATCCACCCTTGCAGTGCAATGGCGTGGAGAGATTTAAATCACAAACGGGTCGAATTCTCCCATCCGCTGCAAGAAAAGCCAGGGGTGGAATCCAGGCGCGCAGCGCGATACCTAGGCTATCCGTACATGTGCTTCCACTATTGCATGGAAGTGTTGTAGCAGCACCCAAAAGACCAGTGCAGCTGTTAATGGATGGAATGGGAAAGCCTTTTTGTGGATCGTTAGGAAGGTGCAATATGCTGAAAGGCTTGATCTAAGAACTGAAGCAGGAATATAAAGACGTTTTCCGTGCTGCTTCTTTCTCAGCCGTTGACTACCTCTTGAGGTTGCAGGCGAAATTGATAATTTCGTCGAAGCAAAGTGACGGCGATGGCGACGACGGTGCTGAGTCCAGTGACGAAGACCTGATGGACGTTTCTTAAATCAAGTTTGTGGCAAGACCTCGAGTATGATGTGAGAAAGACCTCAAACAGCACCTTCGAGTATGATGTTTGCAGGCTGCCAGGACCCCAACAAACATGAGCACCTTCGAGTATTATGTGTGCAAGGCCTCAAACATGAGCATGCACATGCCCATGCAAGCCCGGCATCACTTATGTGAATGCGGAAAAGGGATATAAGTGGGATATGGATTCAGGTTGTCTCACAACATCAACAAAGATCGTATGCGACGTCCTTGACAAATTCGAGCTTTATCTTATCGAATACAACAAACTCCCAAGTGCAACCCGCAAAACAGCGACTTCAAAGTCCAAGGCAGTTTTCAAACGGGAAACCAATTGTCAGAACTCCCATGGGCAGGGTCCACGAATCCCAGGGCCTAAAAGGCTGGACGATACCAACTCGGCCAAAAGACCACGATAGCAATCGACCAGTCCCATGCGACCGATATAGTGCCTACTTTCTGCAGGATCGTGACACCGATCTCAAAACAAGAACAGGTCTTACGAGGAACAATTGATATGTTTCATGTCAGATTCGGCCAAGTCAGTACGGAAGTCATTCGACATCTTCCTAAAGCTGTCAAAGGCATCAATATCGTTGGTCCGATAGATTCTAAGCACGACAACGAGTTCCAAACAGTTTGTTTCGTATGCGCAGCGGCAGGGTTGCAAAAGATCGTCTTAAGAGGACCATTTCCCCCTGTATCATGACCTTATGAACGTGTTCATGTTGATTTGATTATCTTGAATCCACCGGAGCATTGGAGCAAAATATGCCCTCTATTCCTGCGACGCCTGTTCAAGGTATCACGACATATTTCCCATGCGATCCAGGAAGGAAGTCCGATCAGCTCTTGACCAACTGGACGCCGAAGTGAAGCGGCAATATAGTCTATCAATCTTGGTTATCCATATTGACGACGAATGGAAGATTAACGGAAAGGACGCGATTCGTGTGGAGAAAGGTGACAAGATTCAACTAAGGCGCCTCATTGGTTATCTTGTCGGATAGAAAGCTTTTTGGTTCGCCTATACTGTCTATCATACCTCGAGGAAGAAAAGAGATATTTTACGCAGGTTAATTCGATCGAGAAGGTCAAAGAATGAATACGGAAGACGGTACCTCTAAATTATCAACGAACTGGTTGTAGACCTACCAAGTCACGATCCAGGATTCGTACGAGAATTGAAGGAACATGGCGGGATCTCTGAATGCGAGGCAGAAGCTGAAAACAAGAGAAATATAAAACGAACGATAAACCCGATCGGCACATTCTCAGTTGAACAACGACATGGGAACAAGCAATGGCTGTAGCCCAGGAAAAGGTACTGTCAGCGGCTACAAATCCAATTGAGTGTTTGGTGACTTCACGATGGCGGTAAGGGACCCTGTTGCCAAATTATCAACCCTACAAAGGTTGCTTGGTCTGGCCTTTGCTGATCAAGAAGATCAGTGTGCTGGGATGGACGTAACCAAACAAGGCGACGTAGAAACACAAGTCCGCAGCAGGAAGGAGGCAAACAACTCGCAGGAAAAGAATTATCGGGGAAATTGTTTTCCGGGAAAGACACCCTTACCTAAAACGTTACTATCTCTTCACTTAAAAGGCTCCCCATTTAAAGAAAGGTCATGTACGTAGGGCAGTCAATCAGGCACTCAAGGATGATCCCATGTTGGCCAAGGAAGTCGAACGCTTGGAGAAACGGAAGGAGAAGACCTCTCAACAAGATTGACTCGTACGGAGCGTTTAACCACCCTTCACATCCTTAATAAAATCACGAGTTTCTTTTCGATTTTGTACAGTTCCGAACGTTGGCTCGCTCCGAATGTCGATTTTGTGTGGGCCAGAGAGCACAAAGTGAAGATACAAGGATATGGTGACGTTAGATGTAGCCCGAAAGGGAGGGCAATCGATTTTCGAAAGTCAGCTCTACTGTGACAATTTTATGAACTCATCAAAATTCGTTCAATTCGTGGTTTATTCGACGATCAGTATCAAGGGACGCGCGGAGATGGAATCTTTGCTTGGGCCATCCAGGTCCACAAGCCCCTGAACACCTTGCTGATCCCAGCTCGTTCTACTATAGTTGAATGTCATCTGGGATGTTTGTAACTAGGTAGCCATTCAACATCTTTTCGGACTTCTAGAACGTCAATATGATATCAAGTCGAAGATCATCGAGTGTGACAATGAACTGATACTTGAAAGCATGATGTCCATCGCTTCCTGGAGGTCGAACAATGTATGAAGATCTTATATCGAGCCTTGGGCGCCGGAGGCAGAGCGCATGGCGTCAAATGCTAGGAGCAGAGTACCTAGGGCTTGGGAGTGAAGATAGTGGCGTAGATGTAATCTTACCTAAGGACGAGTGAGTGGAGCAGATGGTGTTTATAAAACAACCAACTCAACGTTGATCAGGAAGGCGGAGGCGAAGGTGAAGCAGAGACTGAACGTGGGTACCTATGTAAGTAGTATGTAATCAGACCATTGAAGTCTATATACCTATATGACGGGGGGGTTAATCCATTATATACTGTGTCAGTAATTCAGCTCAATATGGAGGCATCTTAAGTATTGAGGACCGAATACGGCACCGGATGCAAAACGCGTGCTACATAGAACTTGGCATTGGTAGTGGTTCACATATTATTAGCAGTAGCAGTTAGTGAACCGGCATCATATGATAGCAGAGATTATGCAGACATTCAGCGGAACCCTCAAGCAGCATAGGTAAAGCTAAAATCCCCGGGGAATGCAAGATCAATCATCAAGGTGCACTAGAATATCTACTATCATAGCTCTCCCTGGGCGAGATTGTCGATGCTAAGGCGCTAACTATGTTCAAATTGGACGTCTGATCGAGCACCAATGTGTTTGATACTGGATCCGACTTTTTTTTTTTTTCATCTTATGAAGGAACTCGACCAAAGTTTTTTTAGCAAGGAGGCGAATGGACGAAAGCGCAGGAATAAAAAAGATTTTTCTATTACCGTCAACAGTGATATCAACGTTTAGGTATGGTATATTCGAAGTTCAAGGACACTATTGTTAACTTATAACGAGTCGTTATTTATGAAAATGCGCTACATGATGACGACCTCGGGAGGAGCGTGGATATCAGATATACGACGTTGAGTAAGAGTTCAGCATCAGAAATGCTTATTCGAATAGACGTTAGCCTTTCGCAATCGGGTAGAGTTTGATGTTTAGTTAACCTACAATTTACAATAAACGGCCGCAGCTGCAGGTAAGTTTATATACGTGCTAGGTCAAACAAAAAGAAAAAAAATACTTAAGTATGGTACTATACGACAGATTTTCAGTTAACCGCATCTATATAGGTTTTAACGTAGTCAGGCAAATTCATCAGGAGTTGTAGACAAGACTCTAATGGACAAGTGAAGTACTGAGGAAGGATGACATATTTGAGTGTGTCCTTGCCCTGGAGAACGCAGTCAGTCACACTCTTGTCGAGATAAAAGTCCAAGAGAAAATCACGAAAAAGAGAAGCACAAGTAGTTAGACCAACACGAAGAAAAAGAAATTCCCGTGGAAGAATTCTGGAATGATGAGCTGCAAGGAGAAAGCGAAGAAGAAACTGATAAAAAGAAATGGTAAAATGTAAAATTGAGGAATCGATCGATCGATCTTCATCGACCCGATCCGTCCGCCCTTCCGTTCACACCACTCCATTTCCTGCTAGATAGATGCAACCAGCGTTGGTTGGTCGCCTTTTCGTGGCACACTCGCATCGGCTCACCTGTACGCTGCCTCCATGCATACCTGCAAGGTCCACTTTGGCTCCTCAGAAGCAAGACCGTTGGTGGAAGTGATGGAGGGTCAAGGAACAATGACCCTCTCATAATTCACTAACCCTAATGCGTGCTGTGATTTCTTGCTGCCACTTAAAACAACCATTCGAAACTCAAGTCATGCTGCTCAGGACGCCACAATTGTGAGGCCTTTCCTTTTTGTGACTGTTGTATGCTCATGCATCACGCACAACGGGAAGTATGCAATAATTGTCTACAGATTGATCTAGATCGCTGAGATGCTGAGGCCCGACCGTCCGGGAAGGCTGGGCTTCAGGGCGGGAATTAAAAAGGGCGATGGCTGAGCTGAGATGGGAGCCTGGGCATAGAATTGGACATAGGAGGCTCGAACTTGGCTGGACTCCCTTTTTTTTATTTTTAGTTCTCGTATCTCGTAGACATTCTGCTTCTCAGCTGGCGGTGTACGGATGTTGGTGCGGAGACATTCCCGTAAAGACCTCAGGCTCCGAATATTTGCGGAGAAGTATGTACATACATTAATGTACACACCTACAGTATACCTCTAATTAATAATTATTAGATCAGGTGCATTAGGGGAGTGTATAAATGAATGTACATACTCGACGGAACCTATTCCCAGCCAGCAATTATTTCCAGCATATGATCAAATGGTCGACGCGACGCAATTGCAACTAAAAGCCCGATAGCCCGACCAAGCGGTCGTGCGGGAGGCTGAGAAACTCTCATCAGCAAGACAAGATGGCCGTGCGCTATGATAGTCAGCGTTCTCGTGTTTTGAGCTGTTGGTGAAAATCGAGTGCGTTGGCCAACTTGGCAGCTTATTGCTGATATGCTGAACTGTTCGAGCTATGACTATTATCTAACCTTTTTTGTTCAGCCGATGAGGCTATGACATCGTAGCTACCGTTTACGAAGTGTGGAGTAGGTATGGCGTAGGGCATGATTCAAGAAAACGTACATATAACTATTCAAGATGGATGAGTGATCGATTAAAGTATAGATTATGATTATTAGGTTTTTACTTAATTGTTAGACAAAATGACGTGGACACGAGACGATATCATAGGAAGGTTTGTATGAATATGATAGTTAATAATACTACAATGTAGTACATAATCTGAGGCTGAACTACTAATAAAATACTATACTATATGTAGCAATCCAGATGCTTTGATTCATAATGGTTTTAGGTCTCGCTAGAGAGATATTCAATTTATATAACCGAAATCTTTACGGACTTAGTAACTTGGACACAAAAAATAGAACACCCCGCCTCTCCACATTGTTGGAATCTCCACCGTAAGTTCTCCGCCCTATTCCGAACGTCATTATCAATATTACGAATCCCGCTCTAAAATGTTTACACACGCACACTATCATATCACTATCTATTATATATATCTATTATATATAGAGAGAATTGAAGAAAGACAGAAAGAAACAAAATTAATGTACAACCACGTGTGGGAAGTATGTACATAGGCGGTCAACCCCCGGATAATTTAATTTTTAATTTGACAGCATACGTCAGTCCACCGAGCTTGTCTTTATCGGGAAAGGTACGAGAAAGGTACCAGTTTAACCACATGGATAAACTATAACAAAAATCCAAGGATCCAAGAGTCCAAGACCTATCATATAGCAAAATTATTGTTATACAAGTTTATCTTTTGCCTAGACCTCCTACACTCAAGTTACTAGCAAACTCCCAAACACTAGCTTCCAATGACTACTAGCCCTACATACCCGTATAGAAGTCAGCTATGATATCTATGATATATGTTGCTAAACACTACTCCTGCTGCTACTAGTACCTCTTCCTTCCTCTTCAGGATATAACATCCCCTTTCTCGATACGAACAACCTATGGAAGGATGCTGCGTTCCTTGAGGTTCGGTGCTCGCTAAATAGGCCATTCTTTCCAGCTGCAGTGCCAGTACATACAGTATACCCATCATTGCCACCTGCTTCTAGAAGTAGACGGTCGAATTCAAGTTCTGCGGGAAACTCTCTGCCAGGCAAGTACACTCTGTACCTATCAATTTACTATTATATCATGATCCACTTACATATATTTAGTATCAGTGAATGAATGAATGAATGTAATAGATAAGTGATTAGATATTCTTACAAATAGACTCATTACTCCTCTTCTTCTTGAAGTTATCTATCCTCAACGGACCCCAACTATGAATCATGATAAGCATAATCACAATCGCCACTGCGACATCGACACAAAAACAAGAAAAGAAAAAGAAAAAAATAGGAACAAAAAAGCAAAGGATAGACAAAGCCAATAAAAAGATCTTAGAGATGCAAAAGAAGGGAAGAAAAAAAAAAAAAAAACAAAGTGAGGGAATTAAAGAGGAAAAAGGAAAATCATAATACATACTGTAGTAGTATTCTAATAAAGTGCCTGATAAAATCGTTTTTATTAGATTACATAAAATAGAACCCGCTGGCCCAATCTCCAAAAAGCCCTAACTACAGTTATCCCTAAAGGAAGAGCTATGATATGTGTACATACAAGTCTAAACTACATACCTAGGTAATGTATGTAGGTAGCCATAAACCGACCGCATGCATGTAAATTGGAAAAGAAAGAAAAAGAAAAAGAAAAAAAGAGGAACTACCGAGACGAACCAAGATGCACAAGCAAGTCAGTCAATAAACCTGCTTTAGTCTATCTTTTATTTTATTTTATTTTCTTCCTCATGTTCGTTTCTTTTTCTTTTCCCTTTCCCCCACGTCGTGTACTACATACATACTGCACTGGTAGGCAAGTATGTAGTAGCGGCTATCTAGCTACTAAGGCACAGAACCTAGAAGGATATCGTACATAGTAATTAGAAAGAAAGAGGGCGAATAATAATAAAGGAAGTCCGCTGGATAATAACTAACTTGGATGATTGACGAGTAGTGTCGAGGGAGAAAGACCGAAGATTCCATCGCGTATTATTAGTGCAGATCTAGGGTACATTTCGACACGATATAATCAACCAATAATGATTCCCATTAAAATGATATAAGAGTAATGTTGAATTTGTCGAAATTGTCATGCAACGAGACCGCGCACCCAGCTGATGACGACTCCCTTTCCTCCAAAACGCATAAAACTCCATATATCATATGCAACGCGGACCACCGTACAGGGTACAATTGCATAGAAGTATGTAGGTAGGTATCATTGTATCATAGGTGCGCACAATTTCCAATTTCCGAGGATTGTGATTCGTCTGATTTTCTGGATCTGCACGACGGGCCGGTGGAAGGAACGAAGGAAGGAAGGAAGGAAGGAAGGAAGGAAGGTGGCAAAGGAATGAGAAGAGAGGAAAAGAGAAGAAAGAAAAAGAGGAAGAGAAAAAAAAGAAAATAATAAAAATAGTAGTACCTTGATATGTATGATAGTCCTTTCTTCATATCAGAACACAAACACTATCTACACACGTATGTACATCATACATACATACATATATGCATGCAATGCATGCACGTCAACATGCACATATTCATCTATCAATTCATACTACTTCAAAAATATGATACTGTATACATGAAATGAATGGATGGATATATCATCATCATAATCATCACTAGTACTATCAAGATTCCATATCTATCATAATCAATTCCAATATATCTATCTAGTATCCATCCATCTATCTATGTATACATGTACTACCCTAGTACAACAGGTAGATAGACATATATATATATTCTTTTCATATAGATTCATTTTTCCCTATACTAAGAGCCGCAGAATACTCTACCCATAGGATCTATCCTATCAAGCCTTTCTGCATGCATGCCATGCATGTCGGTATGTATGTTCAGCACATGTTGATATGATTCTTCTCAGCTAAGCCTGCCAGTTCTGAACTGCACAAGCAACCAATGAATGAGGACGTGGAGTATAAATTCGGAATCCTATCATAATCATACCTAATAGATAGTACACAAGATTCTCTATCTACATATGTACATAGATATGTATGTGGTGCCATACATCATGTTTAATTATTATTATTATGTAGCAAACGTACTCGTAGAGGATGTATGTTACTGACAGGGTCAATGCTTTTCATGTTTAATCAATTGCAACTCGATATTTAGGGAGTGAGAGACGTGCATACGTGCATACGTGCATAAGTGTATTTGTTTATCTGTAACTACATACACAAGTACACTAAATTCGAAAGGATTCTTGGTGAGGTATCAATGGACAATGATGCTTTTCATATAATCAATCCGATGTCTATATAAAAAGTGACCCACTCAATTGGCGCATCCGAATTAATGCTTTATATCTAATCAATTCAATGTCTATAAAAGCTTTTATAGCCTCAAGTGATTAGTGACTATCTAGTAGAAAGTATGTACCAAAGTAGTTAAGACACTTGAATGGGGCTAAACTTAGGTACTGATTTATGTAAGTTATGATAGTATAAAAAGAAAGTCACTATGTATCATAAGTGGGGATGTACATATGTAGGTAGGAAATGATCTGTTATCTATATCGCGGCGAGGGCGGCTGCTGCCGCCACTACAGATAGACATCCTTGACAGGACAACCACTAACCTCCCCCTAGACCAAATAAAAATAACACCGAAAAAAAAGGAAAACCGAATTAAAGCGATAAATTCACGGATTAATCAATTTGATCTTACATTTTCGTTTCCTCTCCATTCTCTATTTCATTCGAAGTGTCTTTCCATTTTCTTTCTTCTGTTTCCATTTTCCATTTCAGGGGTACATGAAGCGGAGACCTTGAAACACAAGATTCGAATAGCCTGTTCTGGAAAAGGAAATCCCTTGGTCGGAGTGCATAATAACGGGGGTATTTTGTAGGTAACAGTAGCAAAAGAGATCGCCTTCTCCGCTGAAACTAGGTTTGAAACTGAAGCCGAAACGAGAACTTCAATTGCAACCTCGGCCCCTGGCATGCTGTCTCCTTTCCTTTCCTTTCGCTTTGCTAGTTTGTTTGTTTGTTACTCTCTTCAGAAAACATCACTGCTCAAGAGCATAGAGAACGCAAGGATGAACACCTAGCCGTAGAGATCAGCAAAAAGAAGACGGAGTTAAGCCGCCCGGCTGGACGAGAGCAGACAAAAGGAGTCATAGTTAGCCGTGGTTAGCAGCAGTACCTGCTTAACCAGGGCAGGAGAATGTCGAGGTTAGGACTATGGAACAGGAGCTGGGCCTTCGGAATGAGAAGGGACAAGGATGAAGAGAGATGAGGAAATGGGAGAGGGAAAAAATAATCTGTAAAACATCGGAAAGAGAGAGGCGCGAAGGAAAAAAAAAAGAACAGGTAAAACAACAACAGAAATAAAAATAAGGAAAGAAATTCATATGATAGCGCTGTAGGCGGTAGTAACATGGGGGGGAAATGGGCGACAGGACAAGGAAATTCAAGGAAAATGGGGAAATTTAGTGCACGGGTCACGAGCTGCTAGCAACCCCAGGTTAATGCAATGCACGATGTCCTGTACAGCCCAAGGAGGCCTAATGCAGGATCCTTCTCTGCCTTGGGGAGGAAATAGTGACGATATAAGTGTTGATGTACATAAATGCGTGTATGTATGGTAGGATGTATATATAATAAGGATAATGTATGATAATAAGGATATACTGAGGTAAGGCTCTCGTGTAAAGATACCTACATATGATAGCGATGGATTTGGTCTTAAAACCTGCAAACAAACAGTGCAGTCTCGGTCTCAGTTCCCCTTGATGAAATCGTGGGTGTCAGACAAGAAACGACTATGATAGACCTGCAGCTGAGGCGCGCATGCCCATTATTAATAACTTGATTGCTCTTCTCTCGGAGCTCCGTCTGGATAATACTCGAGTAAACTCTAGATGTCACCCAAGAGGTTCTCATTCCGGTACCTACTTTTGGCTAGGGGAAGAACAGGGAGGAAAGAAACGGTCCACGAAAGTGCGAATGATCGATGCACTGGAAGTGGTTTTGCAGCAGCAAGCGAAATTCACCATCACAGTATACGACTAGTAGAGCAGTTGGGTTAGCTGAAGCAGTAGCTTGCTTGACTCGTTCGCATGCGACCTCCGAGATGCAGCTGGATGATATTCCATGTGGACTGGCAAAAGGACGCGGATTGGTGCCCCCAGCCGAGCAGCCACTAAGATGAGTGTTGTTCAGTATATATTGAGTACTTTATTATTTTGTTCGAGATAATGCCCTACGTTCGTACCGTATATTTTCGAGCAATCAAAGGGTTTCGAGGTATTTATTTAGTAAGTTAAGTGGGCGTGATCGTGATCAGGGGTCGCAGTCGTTTCTAGCCGTTTGTAGTAAATGGACATATGTATAGGGTATGGAATCATTCAGTCATGGATAGACAGACCTCTGTACATACGTACTAGTCAATCTTTCCCGAGTTGAGCTGCATGCAGTACAGCAGGAACTGGGGTCAATAGCATTAATACCTCGATCGGTTGGCCCCGGATAGTTCCTCAGCATCGGTGCTCAGACGTGCCCCAGCGTTGACTCGGTAGTCCGGACCGGACTCTTGCTCATCAGATTCAACTCAGGGTCCGGCCGGTTGTCACAAATCCTCCCCAAGGCGAACAAAGAAAGGCTCATTGTTGTAGTCCTGTTGCATCTCGGGTGATTTCCTCCAAATCCGCTATGATCAAATGAACACTGCAGCAAGAAGGTGCAGCGCTTGGCGCTCCCCCCTCTTTTGTTCCCCGCTTTCCTTGTCATCCTCCCTTCAGTCAACGAGCGATCCAAGCGGCGATCCAAGCAATTCCGATGATAACTTCAAAGGCGGTGGTGGTTGCTCATGACAGATTTCCGTAAATTAGGCCAGGAGCGGATGGGCGTCAATGACCAAGCACCAACCCCAGGGAGGCGCAATGGTTCCGTCCGGTTGGGTACGGGTCAACAACCAATGCCATCCTCGATCCTCCTGTTCCTCCATTTGATGTACAAGTAATATAATATATATTTTTTTAATTTATGATTGACGTGTCCGCCGGTCGAGAGCTAAGCGGAGGGGAGGGGAAAAAAGGCCGGTCAGCCCATGCGTTCAGCCGGTTCGGTCGAGCCGGTCGGATATAGGTCTGCACAAACACTCAGTCTGGACCTATGGGAAGAGAGGAAGTCGGACGGCGGTGGTTAGGACGGTCAAGGAAGCGTGATTTTGGGTAGAGTTAGTAGTAATGGTTCCTCTTTAGGGCCGGGTCCTTTCCAGTGGCAGCTCGGGAATGTAGGATAGGCACTTGGTGGCAGGTGGCATGAGCCGGCAGCGGCACCGGCAGCGGCAGCGGCAGCGGTACCAACCAACTGACTCCCTTGGCCAGCGCGACGCTGTCCGTGCTCAATCGTTATCAGATCGCCCTGCTGGGCATCTCAGCCTGGACCCAGGACGCTTCCTATTCCACAAATCTCATTGCGGTGCTTGTCAGATCGATGGTGTACTCTGTTTAGAGCACGGAGTACAGAGTTCTCGAATCATCGTAATACTGGAGCACCTGCCACCAACTGTCCCTTAAAATGGGCCAGAGAAACAGCAGGATCAAAATGGTCTGAGAGTGTTTGAATGCCTGGGATGTATGTAGATAAGATAAGATATGTACATACTGCGTAGAAGAAGAGACCATATAAGATTACCGTTCAGGTCATGAGTCATGACGCCAGCCATACCGATATCGATACCAACTCGGTATCGCCAATCGGTACTGGAGAATGGGATAAAGTTTGCTCCGATACCGTACAGGTATCCGTCCCTGCGGTGGTGCCAGTGTCGTAGAAATGGCCATCAAATAGTGATCTGCAGGTGCTGTGGAGGTGCACTGGTACAGAACATCATAGCCTAAACACTCAACCGGGAGTGACTCTATTGCCTTTTCCTATGCGAAGAAAGTTGAAACCATTTCTCACAAGAATACTTGCGATCAATCGAGGCGGGATGAACTTGAAGTTATGATGTCATCTTCCGTCGCAGGGCTGATACGCCACACGCCATGACGGAAAGGGAAAACACGCGCCATACCTAAAAGGGAAAGCCCGAACTTGCCTTTTTCTTGGCTTTGCTTCGTTTGGTTGGAACTTCCTTCTCCCCTTTTTTCTTTATCAGATTATTATGATACATACTTTACATCAGTGACCTTTCCTCTCCCTCTTGAGTCTTCATCATTGTCATCACTATCATCATCGAGCATCATGATTCATCAAATGGTGATCACCATAAAACCAAGCCAATGATAACCCTTCGGTCCCACGACCACCGTGGTGTCGTGCCGCAGACGGTCCGTTCAGGGGAGAAGGTACAATCGATGGCCAATGACGGCGCTCGCGGCCACCCTACGCTACAGGCACCGGTCAGCTAGGAAAAAGGGTCGGAACTCGGGAAGGGAAACGTAGAGCCCTGGAGTGGTTGTATCATATAGAGGTGGCTTTTGTCGGGCTCGTGATAAGCAGGGCGAAGATGACCGATAGGGGGACGTACACCGAGCACGGGAGCACTGAAATATGGAGCACGGAAGCACGGAACACGGAGCACGGAGAGGATGGAATCCTGACGGATGACGGGACCTGATCCGCATCCTTATTCCGTGTTTCAGCACACAATGTCGAGCAGTTGCGGGGACGGAGAGCAGACGGGAGCAACGAGCTCACAGCAAAAGCAAGTCAATTCAACGCACAACAGCAACGCAGCACACTTCAGATGCAGCGCAGAGGACGGCTAGATTATTGGTTGGAGAATGAGCTGGACCGTCAGGACACGGGACTGGGGTTTAGTAGCCGTCCTGAATTGGCACTCGTGATAGGAACGGCGAAACAGCGGAGGAAGGTCTTTCTCCCATATATCATAGGGTTTGATCATTCTTTTTCTTATTATTGGCATGGCAGGAAGCAGCAAGCGCATAGGCGCTTATTTTAGAGACACGGTTCATGTTGTGACTTGATAATCTCCCCCGGATAATGGACATCTTGATCCAGGGATCCTCGCGGCCCTAGAGTGGTGGTGCGGAACCTTATTAGACGGAGATCCCTCGGCCGAAAATCGGTAATATATACTTAACAACAGGTTAATTATAAAGCATAGAGCAGCAGGTTACAATTGTGATCAGACTCCGTGGTACCGTCTGGCAAACCACAGCCCAAGAAGGGTCCGTCACTTTTTTACATATTAATAAGAAGTCGAGGTTTGTCTGCTTGCTCCGGTTGGATGCATGATGCATCGGGCAAAATTGTGGCGGAAAGGGTCAGGCTGCTCGGAGTTCGTTGGGTCCAGGACCGAAACGTCATCAGGTTGTCATCATCCTCAGGCTCTAAAGTTACATACATAGGTAAACAAAGGAACCTTTATTGGTTCTAATAAGACGGTGTGCATCTCGGGGAGTATGTACCTCCCAACATATGATACATACCTTGAGGTATATCGAAATTGAGGATAGATCGAAATGGATCATTGGTGGAGGATGGATATAGTAATCTAATAATAAGACCATCGTTGAATGTATCATAGCCCAGACTCGGAGTCCCGGGACCGAGAGCCGCATCCACGAGCATGTAGTAATCATACGATAATAAAACTAACAGTAGTGACAGAAAGCTCTCCCCGCAGCAAGCATGCACCATGGAAAGAAAGAACCACTTAACTAAAACGTGGAACGGCCGGAAAAGTAGAGTGCGACTTTGCCCTTCTAGGGGTTTGACGAGCTCGGGCAACCTTGGTCACCTGGTGACTTGTACTTGTATGTTGCCCGAAACCGCGTTGAGGGGGCGAGGATCCTATCATCTCGAAGCGGTGACAGTTGCCATGGCTTCAATGACATATTAATGACAGGCGTATGTAGTACATATGAACCTTGGAAGTGTTTTAACTTTTTTGTACCTTTTCTTTAATAATAATAAGGTAGTTACAACGTCGCTTATCTCAGAATCCTCATTGTCATTGACCAATCAGAAACTTGGTTAATATAAAGTCGCTCTTGACTGAAGCTTCCAACTGTTGAGTTATACACATTTGCCATCTTTGGTCTCTTTTCGGATTTCCCTCCAAATCACATCTCTTCTTCTTCCTTTGCCTCTTGTCATCCAATTCGTTGCCCCCCCAAACTTCAAAGATACAGGAGCTCGCCGTTGTGATCAGCAGGGATGGGACAAGGGACCCATCGTCAGATATTCCTGGTTGCTCTGCAGCTGTCCTCAAGGCTGCCTCCTCCATAGGTATGTACTTTTAGCAGCTTTACCTAATACCCGTCCGATCCTGCTGCAGGTTCTCGAAGCACAGCACGTCGTGTCTGTGGGCCACTATTCAATAATCTGCATCTCTTATCGCTCACGGATGTTCTTAATGCCCGTTAGAAAAGCCTTAAGATCGAAAGCTTATGCAATCTCTCGACAGGGGTATCAGTGTGGGGTGCCAATGCCTTGGAGCACAGCAACAACCGACGAGGGTTGTCTCATCCGACTTCAGAGGGAAAGCCGATTTCATTTCCATCTCTCTTTTGCTTTTACTTTCCTCTCCTTCTCTTTCTTTTTATGATAGAGTACGGATTCGTCATTATTTTCTTCTTTGAAGTTACGTCCGGAATGGTTGTTTTGAATTCTCCTTTCGACTTACGTATACATTTGTTGATTATAAAATATTCGGCGGAAAGCAGAAACTTTAGGTAAACAATATCCTCGCCAGGGGAGCCTGCAATTGTTGAAGTCAGAGCCCTGCATCAAAAAAAAAAAAAAGAAAAAAATCCGGTCTCTTCTCCTGTTTTGTTTTGCCGGTGCCCCTGACTCGCCTGGCCACCCTCGGAATGTCATAATGGAAGCTCAATCATCGGATATAGATGGAACGAGTTCTATTGCAGGCAATAGCCTATGGTCCATCGGTTATCTTCGTTTTTATTTCTCTCTCGGCAGTTTACCTCTTCTTCAACTGGGGGCGACTAAGTTAGTGATCCTTCGTGCAGTACAGATAATATCTATCACGGCTTAATCTACCAATGCGGCTGCTATCCTGCCCTCCTCACCATCAGCGAGGTATGATAGTATGGTCGTCGAATCTACGTCCGGAGCAGAACAGCCATTGCATTCCCAACCAGTTAACCCCCACTCGCAATAAGATGTAGATAAATGGCAAAATGGCGTTGCACACATCCTTTGTGCGTGGCACGGTTGGCACCCCCATGGATGATGATCGGACGATGATAAAGATTCATCTTTCTTGCGGCGCAACCCTAGGGAAACTCCATACGGCTGTTATCTCGCATTGTCGTAGTGCTGACGACTATGACACGTACAGCTAATAATAAAAAGCGGTAGAAGTTACCGGGATTTGATTTCTGAACTTTAGTAGTATTATTATTACCAAGGAGTACGTGTACAGGGAAACAGTATAGGAAGGAAAATAAAATAGTGGATCTCCACTATCATACTATGTACTACTACGCCGTCATATTATTATTACACCGTCGAGATAAACTATTCATAATACAGCTAACCACTAGCCTATAAACACCTATCTAGTATGATTACTAGGAAAAAAAAATTGCATTTTGACCGCTATTATCATAGTATGGGGTAGTTACACAAGTCTAGTACAAATGTAGTAAGGTTGGCAAGTATTCACCATTTTACTACTGAAGTAATAAGTGAATGAATGCGCAAGTTATTGTCCCAGTTATGATAACTCTTCTCTAGTTTGAAAACTTTAACCGAATCCCTGTAGATTCTCATTCGCATGGGATCATATGATGAGTAACTAGTTAATGTATCGGGACGGTCTATCATATCATTAGTAAAATGACACCCAATCACATTTAAGGAAATATTATTAGCAATGTCTTGCATCTATCTTATCAAAAAATAAGCTATCACATATATTACAAGTTCGTACAAGTTCGATACATATAAATTTCACTAGCGCGTATTAGCTTTGAGCTCCTCTGTGGATCCTTCATTTCCTTTTGTTTCTTTCCGTTACCCCCCTAAATTTATTAACAAACTGAGGTAAATGGTCTGATTCTGATTGATGAACAGTACATAAACGATCAATACATGTGTGCATGGATCGATGTATGTATATGTATATATAAACTCAAGGGTATGTATGCAGGTATGCATCTATCCATGCGATATCTACCTCACTAGTACATATCGGTATCATGTATATGCAGGTTTGGTACCGTGCCTAGAATAAAGTGAAAACTATGATATAATGCTGCATATACCCATATGCAATATGTATGTATGAGTCAAAGACAAAATGGAACGGCTTTTTTTGCCACTGCGCTACATTCCGAGACATTCATCCAGTAGTTAGTGTGACAAGAGAGATTCATCATTGAATAATCAATCAATCACTGTGACTATTGGTTAGGTATGTACCGAATTGATGATTTCTTGCAATCTCTGGCTTTGTGGGGGAAAAAAAAGGGAAAGTCGGTTTGAAGTTTCTTTTCTTTTTTTCCCTGTTCATCATCAAATCAGCCGACCAATGACCACAGTGATGGGATCCGCTCGTCGTGGCGCCCTGACAAGGTGGTCACAGATTTTGTATGTATGATACAGATAGTTACATAGTACCCTACAGCAAAACTCTAATCATTCTTTTTTCTTTCTTTCTATATTTGTCTTGGCTTTGTGGGAACCCTTTGGGCAGCATAGATGAGTTGTCAGTTGTTTAATAAAACTATGTATAGTAATAATAAATATAATATGACATCAGCACCGAAAGGGGGTCTCTTTTTGTGTGGAATCTTTCTTTCGTTTCCATCCAGTAGGAACTGTTTCTCCAGAAGGCGGGGAAGATGGAAGCGCGGGAGGAGGGGTGATGAGGGCACAACACCCCTGGAACAAAAGGTGATAGATCAATCTCAAGTCACAGCTGTGTCCACACACAAGACTCCCTTTCCTGTGTCATCATCACATTTCGTTCCCTAATTCGCCCTGTTTTCCTTGATGGGCCCGGCCTTTGTAACAAAATAGAGCTGTGTATGAAGAAGTAACTATCATATGCTATACCTACATATACATCTGTGAATCCCCCCTCTGCTGATCTTTTGTCCCCTTGTTTCATGATTCATCATGGTGAAGCATCAGCTTTTCTTTGTTGTTTATTTATTTATCCTTTAATAATTCTGGGGTTGATTCGAAAGTTGTTGCCTCAGGTAACTAACAAAAGTTGAGATCCTTTAAATCCATTATACAATCCTTCTTCTTCTGCTGCCTGCAGTTGCCCGGTCAGATATAAAAGTTAATTAGCTCAAGTGAGCAAGCTGCAAGGCTGTTATTAGGCTTCCCTTTTCCTCTCTCAGGGCGCTGCATCAAGCCAAGATATCATTGATCCCCGAACACGAGACAAGCCAAAAAAAAAAAACTATAATAAACAAACGGACGATCAAAGACCTGTCCGAGAAGAGACGCCTGCAGATCGAACTCCCTATTTCTTGGACTTGTCATTTTCCCTGCAGCTGCCAGAACAAATCCTGCAAAGCATCGCAAGCTATATACATATAACTACCGGTCATTACTTTACGAAGGTACATACTGTCAATCTCTTTCCGTATTGATAGTTACCTAGGTACTCTAGTTAGGTACCCGTCAGACCGTTGTGTTGGGAGAGGGCGCAGAGCCCCAACTTGAAGCAGCCCTAGCGAATTTTTTAGTTTTCCTTTGGTGCACCCTGCAGGCGGTAAGCCGGTCCTCAACTAGGTAAACTATACCTAATGTATGCTTCCTTATTCATACCTACCTACTTCCTTACCCGTCATCAGTTTTATGTATGTACCCTACCTATGTAATGTATGTACATATCTTTTCTTTTCTTTTCTACCCCAATCTCTAATTACCTGCTTCCCTGGTTCCTTATCTTTTCAACGGTGGCCAACACACCAATAAAATTTATCCCCATATTATTTATTCGGAATTCCCCTTTTAATTACAGCCCAGCCCTAACCTAGAGCCTTAAAACCATCCACCACTAAGATGATTAAGGTGCCTTCTATCCACTCTAACTCGCCACTAAAAACAAAATTCCCCCCTTTCAGCGATGTCATTGAACAACTCAGCTTTGAATCTTGTCCACTGCGGCTTCTTTCGAACTTTTCAATCGAACCTTCCAAAATTATTCTTCTCCCAGTCCACCCTGAATTTCTTTCTTTCTCTTGACTCTTGTCATTACTTCATCCACACACACACTCCTTCTCTCAATATTTTTTTTCTTCCCCTCCTTTTTATTTTCGTTTCTCTTCTCTTTCCTTTTCTTTTTTTAATAATAATTTGTCTCTGTCTCCATCTCACTTCTCCCTACCTTCATAGCCAACCTCTCTTAACACGAAAAAAAAAAAAAAAGTATAAGAGTTTTGACGCAGCCTCTCTGCCGTGCAGACCATTTGCAGGATTCCCTGCACTTCATTCTCCGCTGACCGGCAGTGGTGTCTGCTGCAGGGCCTTCGAAATTACCCGTAAGGACGGTGTTGTCCGTTCAAACGAGCACGACCAAGAGCCCTGAGCACCCTCGGACAAGGCCTCACATACACCCACAGACGCACACAT
>NPHW01003494.1:0-44161 GCA_002240705.1 Elaphomyces granulatus
GATGATGTGCGCCTTCAGTACTATTAGGTATATTACTTTTAAGTGACGACCTGAACTGGGCGACGGCGATCCCCTCATCCACCGTAGATGGTTGGAGTGGTGGGACAATAGACCAGAATTTGTAAACTGGATAGTTTACCCATATCTACATCACTGGTGGTGGTGAATTGGATCGACAGAAAGCGGCAATTCCTTAAGATATTTGCGAAAGGCGGATTGATCCCTCGTACATATCCCTGGGTTCGAGACCGGGTTTGATCCCGAGGCCGATTGTTCATGTTGTGAACATGTGGGATGGCAGCCTTGTAACATTCCATTGATCAGCGCTCGAACGCTGAGACTAAACCTTGAGTTTCAAGGAAGAAGGACTGGATGGCCGCGAGGCCAGATCAGTGTATAATATAATAACAATAATAATAAGCCTTTAGTTGTTGTAAAAGGGCGTTAGCTTTCTCAGAGCGCTGCTCTTGGTGGATGACAGTTTTGTGGAGGATCTCGCAATCTCAGACTGCGTCTGGCAATAGTGCATCATAGAATTCAAGCAACCCAGTCAGCTCCGCCTTGGCCTTGCTTTTCAGTGACTGATCGTGAGATTTACGGTGTACCTGGTGTCCTGTTCAGGAATCTCAGGACATATATAGTACTCAGAAAGCCTGGGGCGTTTCTGCAGTTAATTATCATTAGTAAATGGGCTGCACAACTCCACGCTGGCTGCGTATAAGCTAAAAAGGGGGATAATGGACTTAGCAGGTGCGAGATGGTGTTGAAGCAATATGGGTAATATGTAAATGCTTGGTTGAAAAAGCGAGGTGACGGGATTTTATCTCAGAACCCTCAGACCATTCCCATTAACTGTTCATTGTGATGGTGAAGGGAAACGCAACGGTGCTTTGGCTGTACTAGTTACTAGTCAATGGTAATTCAATACCTCCAAGTGAATTCGAGGCTGACTTCTTCCCATTTTTGTTCCACCTATAAGCAACAGGGATATCATTATTAAGTAGAGGTTAGATTGATTAGAGGATGGCCAGAAATAATCTAGAATCATATAAATATTTAAGAAACGTATTTTGTCTTTGACCTGACCTTTTTTTTTCACCTTTTTCTTCTTCTCCCTTCGGTTGAGGATTATTAACTCCTTTCTCCTTCAAAACCTATATCAAAAGGAAATTGTTAAATGGAGAGAACGCGCCCTGGGTATTAACTATTCAAAGGGATGCCATTAAGAAAAGCATGTCCTCAACAGAAGCGGATTAGCAAGCCCTATCAGAATATGTGTTGAATAAACCACTCCTACAGAAGCCAAAAGTCAATGACGAGAGTTACAGATTACCCCAATGCAAGTGAGCGATGTCCAGAAGATAGAAGAGACAATGAAGCCTATCCACAAACTCCAACATGTGGAACTGCAAAGAGTCTATAGAAGCGATGCTTGTAAAGAATCGGAGAAAAAATGATGCGGAACTTAAGACAGCTTAAACCCTATCTCGAGCAAAATCTAACACATCACAATCGTTTTCAAAGAACCCATCATCTTCATTCATTTTAGAAGAGGCGCTTGCGGGACGATGTTCTACATGCTTCTTCTTCCGACGTGTAGTAATGACAACTTCTTCGATCTGGTCATGCCCACTTCCTAGGCTGATGAGGTTTTCCATTTCCCCTCCCCCATGGTACTGTCCATGCGAAGGATCTTCATCATCACTTTGGCTGATGGGTCGAACATGTAATTTCGAAGCGGCTATGTCATTGCCAAAGACCCAATTTCCGGGCGACGCAGACCCAGCTACATTCTCCTCTTCAGATGAAAACACGTAGAGATTGACCCTCTGGTCTGTGTGGAAGGGTTGATAAGGGGCATTTGTCTCAATCTCGGCTTGCGACAGGGGTTGTGCCTTTAACTTCGCAGCTGAGGAAACATGAGAATTTGACAAAGGGAGGGCCCAATAAGCCTTGATAGCAGACTCTGTAGATAACCCCAGTTGAAGAGGCCCACAAGGATTGCGCAAGCTAGGAGGTAGCTTGAGCTCCAGCGCCATACCTCCGATGACCGGTTGAGTTCGCCGGTTCCTTTGAGTGGAAGTACTCCGTTTGATCCGATACAGCTTGAGAAGTCCGTTATCTACGAAACCAAGAAGGCATTCTTCCCTGTAACGGAACCAGGCAACTCGAGATGATACTGGATCTCTGGAGAACCCGGTAAGGTGTAGGCGGTTCTCCCCGACGTGGCGAAGGGTGTTGACGGTGCCGGTTGCTGCTCCTACTGATTTACTCAGACCAGCAGCAACGACCTTTCCACCTCTTACGCCAGCTGTAGACGAGATCCCGAAGCCACTTACGGCAGGAAAGGCAGGGCCAACACTAGGAGCACGGGCTCTAACGGCCGCCAGAATGGGCTGAGTGGTGCCTCCAACGAGTTTCATGGCTGCAGCAAATGGATTGGTGGATACCGTTCCTTCCGGTGGCTCAGTGGGGTCCAACGACTCCGGCTGGGGCTTGTGGTTAGGGTTGGGTCGCGCTCGGCGGAGAGGAGGCCACTGAGAGGCGCTCCGGGGAAGATCGAAGACATGGACGGTCCCCTTGCGGGTGATGACTGCCAATCTCTCTCCCGTTGGGGTCGTCCAAATAACGTCAACGATGTTTGAAGTGGTGAGCCGGGCATATCTGGAGACCTGCCGCACGTGGCCGGAGTTGGTGGAATAGGCGCTGTTCTGAGTACATTCATCGGATAGAAAAGCTCCTGCTCTGCAGTGCTTGATTTGCATAAGATCCCAGACATATTGGATATCCCCTTTCTTGCTAGCGGTCAACAACATCAGACCGTTCGGGGAAAACGACAAAAAGCTACACCCATTCGGAGCCTGGAATGTCGCTACAGGACTGGGGAGGGCAGCCTTTGTTTCTGGTCCTTCTTCCAATCTCTTCAAGTCTATCACGGACACTAGGTCCGGTTCGGGATGCGAAGCCCCTAGCATGTCCTGAGCGTGAGTGGGTGGGAAAATATGTCCCTGCTGGACGTCAATGAGGGGGAACGGGCGACGTAGGGTACTCGTCTGCAGGGCCTGCTGGTCCTTATTCCAATAACTATTCCAAGCTTGAAGACCCTGGTCACCCATCCACCGAGCTCCCCTGAAGAGCTCCTGAGTCACCCCCCTTGCAACCTTGTTGAATAAGCTTTCCCCCTCCCCAGAATCCGTCAGACATGTGATAGAGGGCCGAGAAGGTGGAACATGTGCCTCGAGACCGTAGACCTTTCTCTGAATTAATGACGACGGGACGGAGCCCAATGGTGGCGTCCGGACAGTAGAGGATGGTGGAACAACCGCCAACCATCTCCCACTCAGGGATATGATCGGACTGTCTGAAACCGAACCATTTGGTGCATCCGCCTGGGAACCATCCTGATCCGTGGAGTTGGAGGAAGTGGAATAACGACGAGATTCTCTTGACTGAACGGTGGTCCACGTTTTTGCAAGGCATTGATAGGCGTTTGGCGCCAAAGTCGCTATGATACCAAATACATATACCTCGCCACTGATGCCAGAGGCTACGAGAATGTAGTTGTCACTGGTGTAAAGTTTCAAGTTTCCTACCGGACCTGGCGCCAAGAGCGACAAGCCAGGAAAATTATCCAAGCATGCAACGGGCTTGCTGGCGAAGAGAGTCGTGATATGCCCCCCTGTCCTGAGAGAATAAATCTCAGCCCTGGTTTGATAATAAATCGTCTCTTCCTTATTTGGTAGCTTATCATGTGGAGAGGGTCTTCCAGTAAGCCCGGGAAGCATCTCATTTGGTTCTGAGTCAGCCGAAGACGATCCAGCTCCATCGTCCTTTTGTGCGGCTGGACCGTGAAGTATGACAGCCACATGGGGCCGAGAAGACGCATACGGATCCACTTGGGAAGTCCAGGGAAGCAATTTCGCATCAAGAATGCGCCCGTTAAGGCCCATGAGCTTTCCAATCGGGCGAGTCTTGCGGTCTTCAATAGTCAATACCTCAAGGCCACCATCCGTCCCGATCACCAGCACCCGGCCGCCCATCTTGGTTGTCTTGAACGGGGGACCGGTGATAGTGTCAAAGGCGCAGAATGAATAGCATCCTTCCATCGTAGTTCGACTCTGACCGGCTGGGGAAGGTAGTTCAATCTCCGGAGCTCCATAGAAATGGGCCTGTGGCAAATGAGGCAAAGGAGGCTGGTTGGGGAACTGGCCGCATATAGAGTGTCTATTTGGTTTATCACCGGGCTCGCGTCGGGACGGCGCTAGACTCAGATGCCCGTTGCCATAGCTTGGCGGTCTCGCTCTCCCTAGCGGCGGAGATGTTGAAGGTGACGCATGGCTGAAGCCGCCCCTTTCAGCAGCGATGGGGAAGCTGAAAGGCGACTCGCTTGCAAAACCGCCTTCATTAAGGTCATTCGGGGGGCTCTTCCCAAATGGGATAGACTTTGCCCAGGCACCAGTTCGGTACACAGTATCGTTGTCTTGGTTGGTCCCCAGCGATCCAAGAGCCTCCAAAACGGGGGATACAATTTGGGCGTCTGGCGGACGGAGCAACGTATTATGTGGACAAGAAGAAGGCTCTGATTGTGACGGCGGCGATGGTTGTGTCCTGGGTATTGGCCATCACGATTAACCACCTGTCCTCCAGGGATATGCAGGCTTCTTTGTACATGTGATGGTGGTGGGGGAAGGGAGGAGGGGTACAACGTACAGGTCTTCTTCGGCCGTCTTTGCTCCAGATTTGGCCCCTTTATCCTTCCCTTTAGAGCCATTCTTTGCTCTCTTCCTAGGTTTACCCCCAGCTTCCTGCTGTTGGCCCCCTCGGAATGGATCTTGGGCAGGTGGGCTATTATCACTCGGAAACCGGCTGCTCTGGCGAGACAGTTCGTCGAAGGCCGCCGGTGGCATTCAAAAAGTGCCACCGACTGTATTTGGAACCAAAACCGGCCTCTGAAGCACGTAGTTTTCAAAGACAACGGCCTTCGTCTGTTTGTCTCCAGGAGAGATAGTTCAAACCGGGTTCTGATGGCGCGGCGTCAGTGAAAGAGGAAGGAAATATCAGATCCCGACGGCGTCAGCCTGGTGTCTTTAAACGTGTTGAATCAGAACCACCAGGAATCAAATAGTCTAGCGGTGGGTACAACTCACGAGGTCTGGAGCTTTTTCCGTTTTCCAGGGAACAGTCGTCTTAATAACAGTGAGTGAAGTGGTTAGCAGAGGGGTCAGGCGGGGAGGTCCAACAAGGTCCTGGAAGATGGCGGCAGCCTGATAGACCAACAAAACCAAAGAAAACCGAGGCAGAAATCGAGTGGGATCCAGATGAAAGGTACGTTATTATAGACGTGGTTTGTTTTAAGGCGTGGATGGTATGGAAGAGAAAGTTGATCGAGAAGAAGGATAAGGGAGAGGGGGAATGAGGAGGGGAACATGACCTTTGACCAAGCAAGATGAAAGAAGTTAAGAACTCCTAGAGTGGTTTTAGCTTGAGGGTTTGATGACATGACAAAAAGGTAAGGTTGAACGTGTTGTTGAAGGGGTTTAGTGTCAAAACTTGATAGAATTAATACAGTAAGTTAATAAACTAGTTAACGGCAGTCAGTATAATATACGAAGTTGACCTGCAGGTACTATAAAACTAGGGTAATTAACTTATAACTTGGTCCTTGGCGTTCTCCGCAGCCTTCCAAGGTTACTAGTACAATACAACTCATAACCCCCACGGCCATGTAACCAACCGTCTTCAACCACGCGTTTTCTAACATATCAACTGCATTATCGAAACCTCAGTGGTACAAGGTTGACCAGCTCCGTATAACGGTGAAACAAGGTAGATGGAGGGTACTACATGTAATAATACCAGTATGTACGGAATCCAGCGGATATAACATGACTCCAGCACGTGGCACAGCGCGACAAACGCTGCAAACCGTGGAGGCTTAGAATGCGTCGAGATGATGGCGGATGAGATCACAACTACGATCATGCTGACCAGGAACGGAGTAACGAAAGAGGCTCAGGTCATCCTGCAGGGTCAGAGTAGAGTACCATGTGCATATTAAGGAGATTCCCTCAGCTAATAAGTCAACACGCCCAGATTCCATTGCTCACCCCTCCGAACAAGTTCGCGATGAACAGGTAATAACTTCTTCTCTCCAATGTGGTTCACCTCCCCATAACACCTGCCCCCTGATGATCTAGGAGAGTATCGCAATTGGGCCACACGGGTGGATGTACGTCAGGACTGTTCGGAGTTCTGCATCATCGACCTTGGGGTAGTTGGGAGGTTCCCGGACACAAATAGTCAGGACACGATCTATGCCTTCTTCTTTCCTGCAGCTTTAGCCTTGGCAGCCTTCTTCCTACTACTCCGAATCATCACAATGCCGAGGAACGATCCCACAACGGCCGACCCCAGGAGCGTGAGAATCACGGGGATCCGAATCGCCCAGACGCGTGGAGGGAAGAGGTCATGGAGAGGGTGTTTTGTGTCAACAAAGGGCTATTTGCATGTCAGAGGTTGACCACATTCGAGGTTGACCAGAGGCACGGATTTACCATCAATAGTGTCCATGCCGTGTAGTAAAGAAAGATCGCTGTCGCGACCAAGAGCATGACGGATCCCACGAGTTGGCCGAGCTGAAGGTAGGGCATTTGGTAAACCTTCACTATTTGGCAGTAGCCAGGAGAGATGCCCTTACCATAATGATGAAACGACGAATGAAGATGGTATCGCGATCCGCTGTGATGTGGACGACTTTCAGTTCATTCAGTAGATAACCTGTTGTTGAAGTCGTCGCTTTGTTGTAAGGCGAGGAACAATAAAGTGTGTTGCCGGGGCAGAATAATCACGTGACATCTCAACATCGTAAAGCCTCCAGATTCATTTCGTGGGAGACCAACGCACACCCCTGCATTTGCATTTTGCAAATCTCTCCAGCCCAATTTCAGATTCAGTCAGAGCACTAGGAACACAATAAGGAGAGACAAGATGTCTGATCCTGTGATGCTACAGTCCGCAGTGCGAGTCCCAACTCCACCACCAGGGGCGGTATTCCCATCGCATCCCTCTGGGTCCCGAAAACGAGCGCCCGTATCTCGTTCACCGTCACCCAACCGCCGTCGCTCACCTCCCTCAGGTCCCTCACGAGATCAAGCTGATGCTCCTCACGTCGATCCAGATCGTGCACGAGAAAGGGAGCTGGAGCTGGTGGAACGCCTCCGCCAACAGGAGACGAAGGAGGCCGCGCGAAAGCCCATGACCGACGAGGAGAAACAAGCAGCCGCAAAGGCAGAATACGAAAGGCTGTTGAACATGCGATCGGGTGGAACCTATATCCCCCCAGCTCGTCTGCGTGCTTTGCAGGCCCAGATCACAGACAAGACCAGCAAAGAATATCAGCGAATGGCGTGGGAAGCCCTCAAAAAATCGATCAACGGGCTGATCAACAAGGTTAACGTTTCGAACATCAAATACATCATCCCAGAGCTCTTTGGAGAGAATCTGATCCGAGGCCGAGGCCTCTTCTGCCGGAGTATCATGAAAGCTCAAGCAGCCAGTTTACCCTTTACACCCATCTATGCGGCAATGGCTGCGATCGTCAACTCCAAGCTACCGCAAGTTGGCGAGCTCCTACTCAGCCGATTAATTGTGCAGTTTCGCAAGGCATTCAAGCGAAACGATAAAGCCGTCTGCTTATCCTCAACCACCTTCATTGCGCACCTCTGCAATCAGCAGGTAGTCCACGAGATGCTGGCGGCCCAGATGTTATTGCTGCTACTGCATAAGCCAACCGACGACAGCGTTGAGATTGCCGTTGGTCTCACGAGAGAGGTGGGCCAACACCTGGAAGAAATGAGCAGTTCGATCGCTCTAGCCGTCTTCGACCAGTTTAGAAATATTCTCCATGAGGCCGATATCGATAAGAGGGTACAATATATGATCGAGGTTCTATTTCAAGTCCGCAAGGACCGTTACAAGGACAACCCTGCGGTCAGAGAGGAACTTGATCTCATCGAGGAGGAGGACCAAATCACCCATCGCATCAGTCTTGACGACGAAATTGAAGTTCAAGATGGTTTAAACGTCTTTAAGTACGATGCCCAGTGGGAGGATCACGAAGATGCTTACAAAAAACTGAAGGCAGAGATCCTGGGAGATGGGAGCGATTACGAGGACGATGAAGATTCCAACGGTGGTTCCGACAATTCAGAAGCAGAGGAGGAGCGGCAAATGGATATCAAAGATCAAAGCAACACTGACCTCGTTAATCTCCGACGCACAATCTACTTGACCATCATGTCGAGTATAGATTTTGAAGAATGTTGCCATAAGCTGATGAAGATCTCTTTGCCCACTGGCAAAGAACCAGAACTTCCCTCTATGATCATTGAATGTTGCTCTCAGGAACGGACGTATTCCAAGTTCTATGGACTGATCGGTGAGAGATTCTCGAAGCTGAATCGCCTTTGGTCCGACCTTTTCGAGGAAGCCTTTGCCAAGTACTATGATACTATTCATCGGTATGAAACCAACCGCTTACGCAACATCGCCCGCTTCTTCGGCCATATGTTGGGCACTGATGCCATTGGTTGGCATGTGCTTTCCATCATCCGCCTGAATGAGGAGGACACTACGTCCAGCAGTCGTATCTTCATCAAGATATTTTTTCAAGATCTCGCAGAGCACCTGGGCCTACCTAAATTGCAGGCGCGACTGAAAGATGAAATTCTCCGGCCTAGTTTTGATGGGTTGTTCCCCACTGACAATCCACGCAATACGCGGTTCTCCATAAACTACTTCACCAGTATTGGGCTGGGCATGCTCACGGAGGAGATGCGTGAACATCTGAAAACCGCTCCGAAACCAGCATTGCCTCCTGTCCCAGCACCCAGGAGGGACCACTCTAGGACCGGATCTGATGCTTCTTACTCTAGCTATTCCAGCTACTCGTCCAGTGGCTCTTCTCGTTCATATTCTCGTTCACGTTCCCCTTCTCGCGACCGCGGCCGTGAACATGGACGTGGGCGATCATTCAGTCCAGACAACCGATCACGCTCAGAAAAACCGAAATCGAGATATCCACGTGGAAAAAGTTATAGTCGGTCTCGCTCCGCAACCCCCAGGTCAAGATATCCACGTGGCAGAAGTTCCACAAGATCCCTTTCTGCGTCGCCAAGATCGAGGCATTCGCGTGGGAGAAGTTACACAAGATCTCGATCCTCGACGCCCAGATCAAAATCACGTGAAAGGAGCTACTCTTCTCGATCTCGATCCGCAACGCCAAGATCGAGATCTTCGCGTGGAAGAAGTTATACATCGTCTCGATCGCCATCTCCAGTCCCGCGATCGCAGAGGCTCTCGGGCACCTATCGCCGCTCTCTAAGCCGTCATCGAAGAAAGGCAGACTCCTATAGCCCTCCCCGAAAGTCTACTGGAGCCGGGATTCGTCGGGGCGGGTCTTACTATGGAGGGCGATAAGGCTCTATCCACAAAGAAAATTTTTTATTTCATTTTTTTTCCCCTGTGTGTTGTACTTTAGCCCAATCTTCCACTTAATTCATACCAATGAAATGGACAAATTTCCCCTGTTTCTGCCATCCTGACTCAAGCAACAAGGGGGGACAAAAAAAACCGCCCTGTGATTTTATTTTATTTTTATATATGTAGCTTCTACCACTATAGGTATGATGGTATTAAAGCACTGTATTATTAATCCGTACTATTATCTCTCTATGTGCCTTAGAAAATGAACAACGAAACGAGAATTAAATAAAAAATAAATATGATATGGACAAGATTTTCTTCTTTCTTTCTTTTCCTTCTCTTCCCCCCTTGTTTTTGTCCAGGCCCAAAGGACTGAATACCTAGCCTGAGGCACGTCATTTGAAGGGTATGTATGATTTGTAACTGCTTTAGAGCTGTGCGGAGATCGATGCTGTTGAGTTCGGTAAATCCTCCTTTTTTTTCCCTTTCTTTTCTTTTTGGATTGTTCACTCTATATCATAGATCTCGAAAAGATGAAAAAAAGGAGTGGGATCCAATCATGTGCCTTTGAGGTATGGATCCATGATCACTCATCTCATAGGTGCTGTTAGTGTGGATGCGAATCAGATAGATAAAATGAATGACTCGACTTTGATTATGATTTGTTTGTCTGATTAATATGATTCGGTTGAACTGATGCATTATTATATACATGCCCAATTCGTCTCGTTCCAATTCATTAACTATATGCCAAGGAACTTTGAAAGCACGCTGGCATGATGTATGTATGGTAGTACACCATGAAAAGAAAAGAAAAAAAATTCATGCCACCTCGACAAAACAGGAGGTATATTTATATAAGAATAGGCAAAAGTTAGAAGGGGGAAAGCATTGGAATGCGGGATAGATAGATAGATAGATAGATAGAGAGAGAGAGAGAAAGTTTGAATATAGAAAGATGTATTATCTAAACATCCATCAGTTTAGAAGAGATATATATAGCATTAAATTCCTACGTATGCTTTCAAGTCTTGATGGGTGCGTTGCTTGGATTCCCTAAATTCGAGGATGATGTAAGTCTATCCACACTGTAATTATGTAGTGTGGTGTTCTTGTCAACTTACGTTCGAGACTGGACTGGCCCAATTTGACGCCAGTGCAATTGGTGGCACCAGTAGATCCATTTACGACGAAGGGCTGGGCAGCAGAGATCTTTTTCAAGGCCGTTTTATCGAAGTCCCGTCTTGTTTCATTTCTGGTGCTAAGTCGTGTTTTTGAAGCCGGTGGCGTTGCCAGCACATTGTTCCCAATGTCACCACTCCGCCTTCCAGGATGGTTCTCTGTTGTATTGGGCTGATACCAATCAACATCGTATTCAAAGGCTACTCGTATCTTCATGCCCATAAAAACAGAGTCATCAAGTAGAGAAGCAGCATGTTTCGCGTCATCCTCAGTTCGGAATGATATTTTGCTGTAACCTTTCCGACGCTGAAATTTGTAGTTCTCGGGCATTTCGCATTGCTCGAGTACCCCCATGGTGCGTAAATGCTCTTTCAATTTTTGATAACTTGCGCTCGGGTTAATGTTCCGGATAGTTAGATGCCGGCTAACCCGCTGATCTAGAGAGTAGTTTGGATGCGAAGTACCATCCTGAGTATTATTATAGCCACATGGGTCATTATGAGGATAATAAATCGCCGGCTCCTTATGGCTTTGACCCTCATACGCAGGCTGCGTTACTGGAACTTGATAAGGGGGAAATTCGAACGCTCCGGACTCGAAAGCATGCGAAAGTATCGCAGGTGGTTGAGAGGCTATGACGGTCTGCTTAGCGTTCTCGCTCAGAGGTAGTTGGTGTAGGACGGGATCAAAAGTCACAGGAATATATTGAACCCTACGGCAGCTCATGGTCGGCAAGGCTTCCGGCGTTTGGTACATTGGAGACATCACCGGCCTTCTCAAAAAATCGATTATCAACAATCAACGATTGCGACATGTGTATTACCTTGACGTTCCTTGAACTGTCGGGGGTGGACCTTGCTACTTACTCAGATGATATAGGAGAAGCAGGGACAGAAGGATTTAAAGCCAGTACGGGTGAACTCGAATAGCCTGGCAAATAAGAAGATTGCGCAATACCAGACCGACTTCTCGTAGGGCCAGCAATCGGCTTTGTTGGCAAACTCGCTCGGGCCAAGGTAACGATCAAAGTCTGCCCTTCCCAACCAGTGGCCGACAGTCTCCCTATATGCAACAGTTAGCCTATTCAAGGCAGAATATCATGTGGCGATCCACGAACGATAAGTACGCCACGCTTCATCTTCATTCTTAACAATTATTTGCCCGAGGCCCGTGGAACAGCCATGTCGGTCATCGTAAACCACGGCTTGCCGGACGTGTGAAGCAGTTTGACGAATAAAGTCTTTCAATTCTTGCCAGCGGCAGTGTGCTGGGATCTTAGTTTTCGTTAGAAATACGCGAGGTGGAATGTTTTGTAAACCATTGCTCACCCCTTGTAAATACAGTACGAATTCGTCCTCTCCTGCCCTGGAACTTGAGCCTCGTCCATTTTCACTTGGTGAATATGGCATAGCGATCGTCCCTATAAGGAAGAAATATGCTGCCAGGCCCAATCTAGAGTCTTCTATGTTTCCGATAAAGATAAAGAAGGGTATTCGAGAGGTCCATAAATGAAGGGCAAACCCTTGGGTTCTGTAAGTTCCGGTGCACGATCATTTATGTCGACCTGCAACACTCACTACACAGCTTGGAGGTGTTTCCGAAACGGCTCCAAAAAATCTATAATCAATTAACGCCTTGATCTATGTAGAGCGCCGATCTTGGACTCTCATAAAATCGGCCACTGAAAAAGCGCACAGCCTGGTCCCTTAAGCAATGTTTCACTCCTGCACTAGGGGACCAGGCGTCGGGCACATCTGCTTGGCTGACTTCAATTTGATACAAGCTCTTTAGATTTCTGTTCATGTTGACCCTATGCGATGGAACAAACAATAAAAGATAATAAAGAGTTGCTCACCTGCTGGATTGTAAGCTAGTCAGTAGCGAGGGTTGAATTTGCTAACCAAGAGAGATAACAGCGATTTTGAATTGCCGTCCTCTATTATTGTAAATAGGCGAAATCATACAAATGGCATCCATAGAAAGCAGAAACCCAGTGTCTAAATATGCGGTGCTGCAGAAAGTCCCACAAATTAGGTGTCAGCTTGTCACCGCACATCAACTCCGCATAAAGCGGCAATTTGAGGCAGCAAAACACGCTGATAGGATAGGCAAAGCCACATTTTGTTTGTGAACGAATAGAGTGCGAAGCCTGATGGCCGTATTTAAAATAGGGGCGCAGCTGCAATTATTTCTTTTTTTCCTTTTTGAAGCGGCTGAAGTTCTTCCAGAAAGATATATCTCGGGAGAGAAAAGAATATCTAGAAAGACATGGCAGAAGGACTCGTTTCTTACAGTGCATTGTCAAATGGTCGGCTATCCTGACGTTGATGTATGCTGCCATTTGAGGTCCCCGAGCAGGACCGATAGGTTATCAAGAGATAGTCTTTATATTGAGTGGTCAGCCTTTTTGTTTATTAAACACTTAAGGTTTCGCCAATCTGGTGCGATATTTTGTGGATTAATGCCTTGGAGCAACCAGGCAAAGTTTCATTATCATACGTGGAGTTGCCGATTCAAATCATAAGCTATTCAGTTGCATGGGAATTAGCTAGTCCATCCTTGAATCCATCCATCCATGCGACGTTTACAGAGATCCAGAGAGGAGCACCGACGTCTCCCATTGCTCTTTCCGGTTCGGCATGCTTAAAGTGAAAAGAGAAATGGGTAGCTGCATCGCCGCTGTTTTCACGCAAACACACGGAGTGCTTTGTACTGTACGATGTGTCCAGCGATCCAAAATTGCCAAAAGCGGGCCCAATATCATATCCCATGAAGCTAAATTTCCTTCACGGAAATCATAACTTCAAGGCGTTTGTATAGTAGTCACCTTGGTCTGCATACCTGAGCACTTTTGAGGTTCTGTTCAGCTTTTTGTAGATCGCCTGGCCGCCAGGGGTGAAGGGCGCAGAGCCAGAGTTAGAGCTGCATGAAGCTCATGGTGTATGTCACATGTGATTAGTGAAGGATCAATTCTCTTCCAACTGCCCATGATGCTTCTCATCAGTAGTGGAGGTACTGGGTCATCTCAACTCGCCCCCTCCAAAGCTTCTTTTCGGCGATCCTTACCCGCCAGGATTATTAAAAGTGCTACGAACAGGATCATCAACAAGAGTGATCCCTTGCCCAGCACTTACGGCGACATCTTTGTTGGGCAGGGTCGGGCCGACGCGGCAGACGAGAGCAAGACCTGGAAGCAGACCCGATGCGGTTGTCTATTGCTGTATAATAAACATGGACTCAGTTCTCTTTGCGAAATAACCATGATCAGAACAGTGGTCTGTTATGTCAGCCATGATCGACCGGTGGCCAGCTGTCAGGAAGATGCATATGCTCAGATCTGTGCTGCATCTGTGGTTTCGATCGGGAGGAATGATCCACAGGACGCAAGATCAGTAGTGTGATCGATGTGACCATCGTGGCTTGCCCATGTCGTCTGTTTTCAAGGCCTGAGCTTGAGAAGTGCAGTTTTAATGCATCTAACTATGGTTGTCTTCCGTTAGCTTAATTAGAGTAGCTTATTAGCAATAGCCCCATTTTTCAGGCCCGAAATCTGACTGGCTGCAATGTTACACCGCCCTGAGTATTGTCACAAGTGGTAAAGAACCCGGGCCAATCAACACCCCAGCCACAAAGACGGGGTCTCACTAAATTGACAAAGCCGGTGTTCGATATTCAAAATCAGGTGTTCTCTGCTCTTGGCTATCGCTTAGGAAACTCAATATGTAGGAATATGCTACGGTCCGAGCGGCGTGCCTCACATATGTGCTGTGCGATTGAGTTACACATGGATGTTCACCGCCGCCTGCCAAGCTCGAGCATCAAGTACTAGTACTACTACAGTAGTATGATAGGTAGGAGAGCCCTAGCTAGCTACCTACTATAGCTAGCGACCAATGCTGGGGCTGATTGGACTGCTGATCGATGTATGTATCTCTTTTCAGAGGTATCTTTGTCTACATATATACTACTCCACTATTACTCCAGCTGAATTCTGATACAAAGCTTTGCGGATCTCTTCCAGCAGGGCTGAGCGAATGCTGTGGAGATTTATCATCCATCAATTGTTGAATTGAACAGGTATTCCCAATCATTATTCCTAATTATTAAGAGGACAAGTCACTGATTGGTATACCAATTAGGTAACGGTAACCAAATCGATGGAGTGCTATCATAGAACGGTTGCCAGATAAAGACTACATTGGCCAGCGACTGGCAGTTCTCTGAAGCCTATCATAAAACGCTGCGTTTTGCAACATTGACACCCCTCTTTCGCCACGGATTCCTGCTAGAGTATTTCCAAACACTAAAAGTATGTATGCAATCCATTAAGGCTTTTCCCCTCCCTTCCCTTCCCTTCTCTTTTCTTTTCTTTTTCCTTTTTCATATTTCTTTTTCTTCATATTCATTTTTTTGTCTTCACGTCTACACTTCAGCTCCCTAACCTTTACCTGATAGCCTCTAACAGCCGAAGAGCGGGGAATTTATCCTGGGGGCGCGACATGTACGCCTTACACTTCAAATTACAAGATTGATCATACCTTGTTCCGCGATGGTGTAGACCTCAACAAGGTATAAAATCAATGCGTGACATCGAGTTTTTCCATTGGAATAAGTGGTAAACTGAAGCACGTCGTCTACGAATGTTTGCAAATATGAATTCGGGAAGCCTCACTTGCTCAGTCAATTCTTCGTTTTATCTCGCCTTGAAAATATACACTGGGGCTCAGCTGCCTGATCTACGCGCAAGGCTCTATCATGAAACCGGGAAATCCGTGGAATTCCATTGTGTGGTTATATGTTTCGATTGAAGGGATGGATGGGAATCCCGGCCTGATTACATGGATCTGTCTCGCTCCAAACGGAACCCGATTGGATTTTGAACGGTTGGCAGATCATAAAAATGGGAGGTATCATTTATGTACAGACTCTACAGAGTTCCTAGTCCGATGTATGTTATTCGATATTATTCTGTGCAAACCACAGGAATGAACCGAGCATGATATATAGATCCTGAGTATGTAACCAATCCGCTTCTATTGCGTTGCTAAAACAAAATGCATGTACTTCGTGCTCCGAATTTATCTGGCAATAGCAAGAGTTATGGAGGATATATCTAATTTTGAGTCATCGTTGCAGCCATTCATATTATCATCTTTGTTTGGAACTTGTCGCAACGCTACTATAACTATAAAGTAAACGCATTTTAGTAGGTAGCCAATTTCTTTCTAATTTGCTTACATATTTTCCCCTTCTTTTTCTTTTTGCTATTTTCCTCCGTCATTTTATTATTTTCGGGCTATTGCTTCGAATTCGAATTCTCTGCCATTGTTCTTATTCGGTTACAGCTCATACATAACTAGGAAACCATACACGGTCAAACTTGTTGGCATACTGGACGGGATATATGATATGATAGTATCAATAATGTTTGCGCTGATTATCCGATTGGGGCTTTGATATATGATAAGCATACGCCGTATGTAGGCACGCGCATATGCCTCGTCCAAATTCAAAGTGGTCTCTAATAATCTAAGTACATAGAACATGCTTAAATTGTCAGTCATAAAGCCACATTTGCAAGAACTATTCTTTTGATGACATTACCCTTGATTAGAAACCTAAATATATTACGGAGCAATAGCGGAGGTGTACTAGTAGTTAGTTGTTAGTTTTATCATTTTATGATATTCTGGAGGGGTCCTGAACCCTGGTTTTCTTCGGATGTGAAACTATTATCCGATTTTCCCAGCAAAAGAATCACAAATGATGTAACTAACTTATAAAGATCGAGTTCCATTCCATTCCTTACCCGGTCGGTCCCTTGGTCTTTGCCGAGAATCCCCAGCTCGTCCGTCTCAAAGTAAATAGTGAAGACGGAATATAAACGTCTGTGGCGACATCCTGCAGCTGATAGTTATTACATAGAACTCGGGAATCGGGATGTAATAGCGGATAGCGGAGTGCTGACGAGGTCCACTATACCTAATCATAACATAAAATGGAACCCTAAAATAAATGAACGATGTCGATAACCTTTTTCCCATTCCAATTTAAAATTAGTACATACCATATGTAGCAGGCACTATGTTCCGACAACACGGTCACGCTAACTCGCTTGAAGATGGTCAAACTCGTTCTCATTTCCTTTTTCTGCCCTGGGGGAAATTGCAAGGGAAAAGAAGGTTCGTTGATACAGACCAAAAAGTACCTCGTGGTATGATAGAAAAAACTAGAATACTAGTACGCTCGGTAATTAGGTAATAATGGATAGTATTACTCCGTATTGTATTGTTTATTACAGATGATTAATAATAATAATACATACATATGTGGTGACTTTATCAAAGTCAAACTCCCTCTCGTGCAGCCACTTTCTTCAAAAATCTCTCCTTGTGACGATATTACATATGTACCACTTTCTACTTTTTAAACGGATGCAAGCATGAACTGACTCAATGACAGATAAACGGGTGGGCACAGGATCCATCCAGTCAGATGCCTTGTCACCTTCTGACTAGGTACATTGTACTAGCATGTCACGTTCGTACTACCATATTATTGGACCAACATTGCAACATCGGCTTACTGGCCCGAGAAGTCAGCTAAGAACAAGCCCCAAGTGGTAACTAAAAGAGGTGATTGAATAGTCATGGACGACTCCTCCTGAAATGAGTAATACATTGGCTAGTACGTGCGGAGTTTCCGGACAAACGATTATATCAAAGACTCGTACTTGTACATGTAAGATGGAGAAGGGGCGAAGGGTCCGGGACAAAAATTAATAATACAACAACGTGGAAACGGCGGCGCCCCTGATAATATAATACATAGTTTATTATTATTAACTCTTCCATTTGATAATACATAGGCCACAATTCAATAAAAAAAAAGTAGAGACGTTGAGTAATGATAGGTTGAAGACAGCCACAATCATAATACAAAATATGTAGAAGTACAGATTGATTCGAAAAACCCAATAACACGGATTTAGAAGTGACAGGTATAGAAGAGAACTGCAAAAGAAAAGGGACTCATTTGACGGGACAAACATTGGCTGAGCAAGGTATTTAACTTCATGAATAAAAATGGGAGTAGAAAGACAAACAAAATGGATTGTCATATCATAGTCCATTTCTCAGAATTCCCAAAAGAACATACTTTGTGATGGAGACAGTTAAGAAGGATAATAAAACAGAGATCCACCCGCTCTATTGAGTGCGGATTAACAAGGCAGCCAATACTTCATAATCTCAAACTGACTTCTTTAAACCACTCCACTTTCATTGTCGAGCGTGAAATGTCCTCCAGTCCTCATTCTCAAGACGAGCGCTGCTCATTCTTGATCGCATAGCATCGTGGGAGGATAAAACTTCATGGAGCAGGTACACGGTCGAGATTTACCGCAATTCCACCGCTAAAAATAGTGTCAAATAGAAATGACGCGGGGTAAATATTTGCGAGTCGAATGTAATGCAGCCAGCGGCTTATCCGAGGCCTATCATCTTGGCTCAGACGTGACCCTTCTTGTCCATTCCATTTCCATTATGGAAGGAGGGCGATGTTGATGTGATCTCGACGATGGCTCCAGGCGTCATCGAGGCGTTTCGAGCGGCGTTCCTAACCCGATTCTCACTCGCCGTAGGATCAAATTCTCTCATGTTCCCTGAACCCCATCCAGAACAAATCGTCGTTCGAGATTGATTTCTGTGGCATGTCGAATAGAACCACATGTTTAGAGAGTCGAAAGAGCAGCCCATAAGTCACTGTACAGGTCCTGTGCATCCAGCAGGCCGAAACCAATTTCAACTTATGATTTCAGCGGTTGAAACCAACCATCGATGCACAGCGACTGCAATAATAGGAATTCATTCCGAACTGGACGACACCGGGTGCGGGGGACGAAGCATTTTCGATACTAAGAGATCGTTGACATCGGGAACACCGCACGATGTCAAAGGACACGGAGCTGCTGGTCGACTCGGAGGATGAACGCGGTGTGAGAGATCCAGAGCTACTGGATGATTTAGGCTGCAGATGAATAGACGGCGAGGTCATCTTGGATGATTTTGGAGTGTTTAGATAGATGTTCTTTATTCTTTAGAGGCCTTTCGAAGTCACTAGAACACCGAGAGAGAGAGAGAGAGAGGCTCGATCGAAGCGGTTGAATCTGAAATCCGACGTATGTTTTGTGTCGTCGGGAAGGAGAGAGAGGTAGGCAGATAAATAAAAAGGGCCAAAGGCGGTTATGTACGGAAGTATGTATGGAATTTGGTACCGCGATCAAACCAAACAAAAGGGGATGCGCCCTGAACCTTATAAACGACGGCCGCTAGGCGCCAAGTAGGTCTGGATCTCGCTCAGCCCTGGAGGCTCCCGGGTTTTTTTACCAGAGGCAACTTGCAAGGGTTGTCACAATTTGTTGGTTCAACTTTCCGGTTCGGCCGGCAAAGCCTCCTTCCGCATAGGTGAAGAAGAGATGATAAAGTGTCCGCCGTGTCGCCGTCTCCGTGGTCGGTTCAAGGTTGATCAAAACGGAGTAATCCGTGTGGACTCTGTGGAGTGCGGACCGCAACAGTGGAGAAAGTAGTTAAAAGGATGCGAAAAAACAAAAATCTTTTCTACTTTGCGATCTCGTTTTCTTTTTTATGGTTTTTGAGTCTTGACTATTAACCCCTCTTCTACGAGGGGTTACGACTGATAATTATGTGACTATGTCCGGATGACCAAACGGCTCTAACCGGACATCTGGGCATGCGGACGGAGTTCCGGAAACTGGAGTTAGACGGTGAGCTTCATATACATACAGACCATTCAGCTGTGCCAGCCCTTCAGGGCATCTCCAGGGCATCTCCTAGACTTCTATGATAGTCTGGCTGATCAGTGAGCTCCCTTGCAGACAGATGCCAGCTAATAATAAATAATCCGTTAGAGTAAGTACTCTACATACAATCAAACTAGTCCGTTCAGGTATGTACTCTATTGATTATTATTGCGCTACTGCAGCGAATTTGCAAAGGGCATAAAATAATGCACCAAACCGAGATTCACCGTATTCACTAACGGTCCCATGTCGTCATCAGACCGCAGATAGTTAGGGGTATTTATTATGTATACATAGTAGCCTGCAGATGGCAAAAAGGGTTGTTGTCCCCCGCCTAGCCCGCCTAGCCTACCGGATGGTTTAAGGAACAGGACCAATAATGGCTCTTCAGGCAGTGACTACTAGATTCTTTTGGCAATGAATTCCATAATGGGGCCTCAAGTTAGGTCGACCTTGTTTCTTACATACTGACCAGCTGGCATAATAATAATAATATTATTAGCAATTCATTGGCATTAGTGGACGCCATTTTCTGCGCTTGGTACTCGCCAAGGCTATCCGGGCAATAATATTGGTGCTCAGGGCGCCCAACAAACGACCTCGGCCGTCTTGGGTTTATGCCTAGGATACGCTGTCCTCAATTTTCATGTAATAAAGCAACGCAGTTGGCTGTTCGTCGATCGCCACTGAAGAGTTAATTATTAATACTGCTTATTGATGTACTCAGTCTGTCCGCCCTATATAAGTGTACAGTACTTTCCACCCGCAATACACATAGCAAGATCATTTACCGTCAACTTTATATAATATTCAGAACATGACTGGATGCCAACTAATAAAACGGAACCAAGCCAGCAACAAGCCTTATTCAAGGTAAACTGGAAGAATTGGGAACTAACGCAGCCCAATTCCAAGTTTCTATCCTGACTCTTCTCAACCTTCACATTTTAGTATGTATACATACTATAGTAAAGACAATAAATGATTGTTTCGACAGGACTCAGCCCGCTGCATGCCGTCCAGGTTTTGGCCACTTTCCAAAAAGTTAGGATTGGCGATCGGGGACCGTGACTCCGTGAACATGGGGGACAATGCATTCATCTATGTATGTATATGAATTTATCGAACATTACTAGTGTCGCACTGATCCCAAGATTTTTGGATTACCTGCCAATGGTCGCAAGTGCCTCATTCCTGATGCTCCTACGGATTGAGGGCGACGGCAAAGAGGCTTGAAAACCTGGCAGAGCATTCAATTCTACTTCCTAATGAACTATGAATATGAATTCAGGAAGGAGCAAGGAATGCAAAGCTTCTATAACAGTCGTATTCATTCACATTATAGTTGCCTAGCCCTATAATACGAAGCTCAGGGACTGGACATCCCACCAGCATTTTTTGACTATCAGATTTGCCTGACAGAAGAAGGCATGGAAAAGAGGTCAGAGCGCATCACCAAACCCTTCAAGGTTGGAGATGCATAGGCAACAACAGGGTATCCTTGTATTATATTATTGTTACTTAGGCGTACCTAGGTATGTATATGTAAATGTACCTGTGTTTCGAAAACATGGCTAAACAGGTCACATGTGCTTCCCAACGGGAACCCAAATATTTAGGTTCCTTGTGAAGAACATATCATAGATCAGCAATGGGAACAATCTACTTCTTGGCAGTTCAAAGTTTTTGAAGCCCAAAAGACATCTAGATTCCCAACCACACAGTTTATAAAGCAAGAACCCCACCTGCATCCATGAAACCGTTTGATTCGTTTCATCAAGAAGCTCCGTTCCAGATTCCAGAACTCGGTTAATCCTCGGTTAGTGGACCTTCTTATGTACCTGGGTGGAGTACCCCATATGGATGGAACTACTATGTAACAAGACAAGAGATGAGGACTTCATATCATAAGGATATTTTTCAGGGAGAACTCTCAAAATCGGATGACCTACATAGGTAAAGTCAATTGCCAAGTCTTGAGCCAGAGCAAGAAAGAGTAACCATGATCGATATTCTGAAGATCAATGGTGACTATTATTAGAATTGCATGCCAAGAACCTTTTGAGTTGAAACTTAACCTTCTCAACGTTTAACCACATACTTGGAAAAGAAGCCGCTATAGCCCCCAAAAGACATAATAGAATGAAAAATGAAAAGATGGGAAAAAAGAATTTATTTTCTACATATGTATGATATACTCTTCTCTGATAGTGGAGCCAGAAGACTGAAGTACATAGTTACTGAAGCCTTGGCCCCAAGGAAACCTTATTAGTATGCTATGTATGATACTTCCCGAAGTTCCGGAGTTACCTTTTTTTATGTACTATCATACGACGACTATGATACGATCTTAACTAACTTTCCCCACTTCTTAAGGTCGGAAGCGTGGAGTATATACATACCATGGATGAGATCGTTTATCGGAAAATGAATTTATCGTAAACTCCTCCCCGTCAATTCAATTTCTTTCGGTTGTCGCGCGAGTACTCCATGGTGTATATCTCCAAGAACTTGCTTCTTACTGATGATTTGAATAATAATAATACTTAGGCAAAGCGATCGTCAAGCTGGCAAGACTTGTCCCACATAGCCCCCACTTCAAGGGTAAACCCCTCTATTCAACCGTTATCTGATCAGTCGAAGCAGAATCTTGTTTGTGCAAGTATGGACGTACATGTATTCTACCTACATACTACCAATCGTGTTGGTAAGGCGGGGCATACGGATACTACTTCCACTCTGAAACCGAAATATCAATAATAAAGAAGAAAAGCCTGCTTCTTTCATTTCTCAAAATTAGATGTGCATATGTGCAGGCAGCAGAACATGCATGCTAATGATAGTAATACTCCGTACTGCTGCCGGTAACTCATAATGACATTTACTACAGGTTCCAATGTTGTCTCCGGCTGAGGTGCCGAGCCAATAGCTATCCAATGACTATTTGGCTGCCTGGTTGTTTCTCTTTCGATGATTGCAAAAGTCGCCGGATAGTCGGGATTCCGTTCCACGACTACTATGAATTCAATTGAAGGATATCAAATATCATGGCATAAAAAAGCTACAAGCTGCTACGGCGGAAGCAATTTATTAAAAATACAAGCAGTGTCGAAAGCTCTGCGTCCATTCTACATCCCTACTCTATTGCAATACAATAATTCCTCGATGAGAGATTAGATTTTCCATCGACAGGCTACAGCTCTTGGATATGATAATAGTAAAACTGCGGAAGTCTCATCAACATGTCCTTTACATATATACTTGCATAATAAAGTATTGATGAAGTCAAGTTCAAAGATAACCGCAGGGCAATGCCGGATCCCAGTGGCTGTGTCACAGATTGACAGGCTGTCAAGACCGGGATGCGCAGCCGGTGAGGTGAGGTATGTAGCTACCCGGTCAGTCAACGGTTATAACCCGACATAAATTTGGGCCGGAAGCAGAATAATAATATAATACTAATAACTACAGTGCAGTGTCCCGATCCAGGCAGCCTGATTTTTTACTGGACTGCATATGTATGTACATACCCTACCTACATAGTCGCGGGATATACATGTACATATAGATTCTCCACTACATATTCCCCGTCTGGCATCTCAGATCCTTCTTATTTTATTTCTTATCTTCTTATGATATACTATACCTATTATACTACTACTACTAGTTATTATTTTTACTTTTCTCTTGTCTTCCTGCCTCGAAAAGGAATGTTGCAGAAGTTCGATAAACTTGCAGGTATATCATACATGTACGGAAAAGCAAAAGAAGGATTCATGGTGGTGGTGTACATATATATGTACGTATGTGTAATGCAGAGCGTCTAGAACTCTAGATTCTTATTAGACATGTTGCATGCAAAACGTGATGTGTGAAATAGCTAGGGTGAGATCTATGATGTAATTTTGCAGCCCCTACATTAATTCAATTCGGTTTTCCAGTGTAGTAGAGAGGCATGAGGGGAAAGAAAAAAAAGGTACCACCGTCGATCGTCGACGATATCTATTATCGAGCAATATTTACATACATATACGCGTCCATACCCAATAATGAGAACCTCCATGCAAACTTTCTGTTGCTGATTGGAACGATCGTGCTGATTTTAGTTAGTGGAGCTCAGACCCTTTGTCAAGGACAGCGATCGCGACTATGATAGACATGCATATGAACGAGGAAGCTTTTGGTCGGTTAAACCCGTTTTTATTTTTAGAAACATTAATCGTTGACGTCGGTTAGCCTTCTAAAGAGGTTGCTATCTTCTCACACTGTTAAAAGCTTGTTCCAAGTTGACTGACTCGCTCCATGGGGAGACAATTTTATAGGAGACTGACAGGTCATGTTTTATTATGTTTCTAACCAATTCCAACCCTGAAGAAACGTCGAAAATGGACACACTGGAAGATTGAAGGTGCTCAATGATCGCTCTTTGATCGAATCATTAATTTAGGTATGTATAAGAAGCGGATGCACGTGAAATTTTAACCCTGAATCCTATGATACATATGTAGGTCTCCTCTTTAAGCCAGCCATAATAAATACGGCATCCTACATATGGAAGTTATATGATAGAGCGAACATTTCGAGCCATGTAGATCTAGGCAACTCACAAAGGACTGGCTCGGAGCTGATGTATGATATGGTTTCCCGTCTTCTGACTGTGTTTTCCAACTACTATCTCGGGTCTTCTAGGAGCGAAGGTATGCCAATGATAGGCTGGATGTTATAGCTTCTCTTCGAGAATTCTCTAGGACTCTCGGTCTTAAGAGATGAGAGCGCGATTGCAAAAGTCAAATCGTAACATGCATATGATCGATCCTTTTCACGGAAAACGGTTGTTTCTTAATCTGTCCCTGTTTGAGTCCTAAGATCAAGATTCGAATGGTCCCTGAAAATAAGTATGATACAGTCTGTAGCCGGCCCTGTGGACTTATAAGAAGATTGATTGAGATATCATAAGAAGTCGGGAACGCTGTTGGAACCATTGTATTTGGGATCCCCGATCCATGGATATTTACTAACTAGTACTTACTCATCAACGTAGTCGAAGTGTGCAAGTAGACGTCATTTAAGATAGCTCTATCATATGCTGGACTTCGATATTGATTATAATTATCTAGTCTAGAATCCGTGACGGAAAATGGTGTAATGCGAGCTTGACCTAACCTTACCTAGGGAGAGATTTTTTCCCTCCCCACCAACACATTATTAACACATCCTTTGCATCCTGAATCTGGGCACAACACGCTGTTGGAACAAGCAATGATCTAAAGCCAGAACAATTACCTGCTTGTGATTGCTCTCGGTCCTAACACCAATAATAACAGTTTCCAGCTGTTTTCCAACCCCGCTATAGCTACCCCGCGGACAGCCTCTACGAAGGTCGCAACACGCCATCCCCACCATGACGGGCTCGTCTCCCAATCTCTACAGTTTCCCGGATGTTGATGCTGTTGCTAAGGAGCTTAGGAAGTACGTCATCCAATGCCAGAACGCCTCCATAAGCCGACATGGGTCGTTTCGAGTTGCGGTCTCCGGAGGCTCTTTGCCAGCCACCTTATCCCTGGCTCTCTTAGCAGTGAACAATGATATTCCAGAAGATACTCTTAAATTCTCAAAGTGGGAGATATTCTTTGCGGATGAGCGCTGTGTCCCTCTCGATGACCCAGAGAGCAACTACCGCCTAGTCAAAGGCGAACTGCTTGATAAAATCCCTGCGGAACTGGGTGCTCCTAGAGTTCACACTGTCGATCCGAATCATGTCAATGACGATGACCCGCAGGACCTGGCCGACTTGTACCAAGAGGAGCTGATGCACGTATTTGCTGCCAAGGATAGCGTGAGGTTACCTGTGTTCGACCTTATCCTGCTGGGGTGTGGGCCTGATGGACATACCTGTAGCCTGTTCCCGGGCCATGAGCTTCTCCAAGAGAAAGACGCCTGGGTTGCACCAATATCAGACTCACCGAAGCCGCCTCCCAAGCGCATCACATTCACTTTGCCCGTCGTGACGCATGCCCTGAATATAGCGTTCGTGGCAACCGGTAATGGGAAGAAGAGGACACTGAAGATGCTGTTCGACACCGAAGAAGGGAAGGAATTGCCAAGTGGCTTAATCAATGTCCAGGCAGTTAGCAAAGTAAACTGGTTTACTGACTACGCGGCTGCTGCTGATGTCTTGTATCCAAAACGTGGAAGCTTGTGAATGGAAAAGAGGATCTGGATGAGAACGTATTATGGGAGGAAACGATACAATGGACTCGTTCTCGTTTTGGGGGATTTGACCAGGCGCTTGAAGGGACCAACGTGATAGATTGGATAATAATAGGTTCTATCCTATCTTTTGCTGATCATGAGATAGCCGATCGGTGTCAGAGTGCTCTCCATCATATTTATCCCAGTCATTCTTCTCCTATATTTCACTTGATTAATAATTACGCAAAGAAAGAATGCGAGTAAAATAGAAGCCCTGTGTTGATGCTATAAATATATATTTTGCCGGACCAAGAACGCTCGCTCATTCAGCAGTGAGTCGTGACACAGCACAAAGAAAAGTAGATTTTTAGCTTCAAAACTTCTTATTAGCAAAAATACTTGTCAGCCTACAGTTAACCGGGAATTGAAAATCTCTACGGCTTTGATATGCTCTGCCAGTAATCGTCTAGCAGATTCATGCAATGTGATTGGATTCATGGACGTGCTCCACCTGGATGGGGGCCAAGACCACAACATCCATGATCCATCTATCTACATTATTGCCTTCGAATAATAATAACGAGAACCAACACGCGGAGTTGTTGATGAAAGCCGTCTCCTTAATGAGAAATGCCCGTACCTACGCGCCAGCTTCCGCTAAGGGAAGCCCGTCCAGGTCAGCTTAAGAAGGTTAGTGGACAGCGTGGACACGTGTCCAGCTCCCATAATGAAGCCTCCATCTCGCAGCATTGTAATAATACTGGGCAGTTCCTCACTTTAAAGAGCGTAGGGTCCAAGTCTTGAACGAGCGCTCGCGAATACGGACAGCGAACAATCTTCGACGATAACCCTACCGACACCCACTACTACAACCACCGCCCACGATGACTCTGGAATCAAGGAAGCAAATAATCGGACCGAACGGAGGCTGCCACCTGATAAGATTGTCTCGACTATCCCTGCCCCGGCGTTCATGAAAAGGGACAGCGTGCTATCTGACCGGAAGAGCTCGTTGCCACAGCGGAGTAGTTCATTGCGACGCAGAGGGAGTCAAACGCAGGAGACACGGCTTCGACAGGTTGGACCTTTGTCGCAACGGCAACAACAACAACAACAACAAGATACCGGTGTCACGGCGCGTAGTCGGGGCCTATTGCAGTCTGATGATACCAGGAGGCATTCAATAGCTAATAGCCCTTTGTCTCTGACGAGAATTCCAGGCGTTGCTACACCGACGTCGCCATTGAAACAAACCTTAACGTATCCTACCGTTGTCCCTAGTTCTCCTCAGAAGTCAGAGATGCCCCCGCCGCCTCTGCCACAAAGGTCCGCATCTCTTCTCCGATCTAGCAGCGTAAAAGTGGCCACGCCTGGGAGCTCGAAAGGACACGTACGGCGGCGTAGCCAGGTCCTAGGTGGGGGCGTGGTGACGGCGAGTCAAGCGGCCAAACCAGTCGAAACAGCGTCTTCCTCTATAGCCCGACCACCAAAGCCGCAATTCTCGACATTTCAGCAACATTTCAGTCCACGGAAGGCGGTAAAGACTCCGACTCCTGCCACATCGAACTTGGTTAATTCGGATTCGTTGATACCTTCATCTCAACCGAACGTTGCGGCATTGCAAACTGAGCTTCTGCAATTGAGTCTCTTGCATTCGTCGTCCGCGAAGAAAGATGCTGAATGGAGGACCAAGTCTGAGAGGGAGCTGCAGAAAAATTACAATTCTATTGCAGGGGATTATTGTTCACTCGTGCAACGGGAAAAGGAGGCCCAACGGCGAATCAATCTCCAAGCGTTAGAGCACTGGTCTGCAAATGTTGGAAAAAACATTAGCCGCAGTAGCTTTGCTGAACAAATACAGAGCCTCTCAAAACTTATTCAAGAGGTTGCGGATCTTACAGAGCCTCACAGAGGCCGGTATGTACAGGTGACCAGGGTGTTTGAGGATTGGTTTAACAGAGTCGAAGAGATCCTACAGTCTCGGAAAAAGGGAAATTGTTCTGAGCAGGATATTACGATTGGGATGCAGGAGCTCGTGGAACCTTTAGATCGGGAATGGAAAGGAGAGATCCTCGTCCTGAATACAAAGTTGGAACTGTGCCTGCGCGACCTGCAAAGTTTGGATATTTGGGTTAATGACGAAAGTCTGGAAAACATTCAAGAGTCCTCCCTCTTGCGGATCGCACATAGCCATCGGGAGTTATTGACGTCTATGATGGAAGAATTGAATGCGATGCGGGCCATTGAAGCCGAAGTAGTCAGGCTGGAGAGATCATGGACCACGGATGTTATTGATCAATTAAAGCCCAGGGATATCACCGATACGACTCAGAGGACTGGGTTGTGGAAACGACTCTGACGGCAGCAGGGCTAGGGACGACTCAAAGGCCCAGAAGGAACGGCAAGTGCCAGCCTCATCGCTGCGCCGGAACAAAGAGACACTTTATAGATCGCCGTACGTTTGAAGTTTATTGCAGGAACAGACCAAATAGTACTGGATCGAGAGAGGCGTGTCTTCTTTGCAGCGGACAAGCGGACAACGATCCGTAGAGCGCGGTTTGGGTTGGATTGGATATAATCAAGGACCAGCAACGAGGTATAGCCACCCCCCAACACGTTGCATTGGCGTTTGCATCTACATTCTATTCGGAACGGCCATCGGTTACTCACCAACGCAGCATTCTGTATATAGATATCTGCTCTACGACTACACATTATTGACATCGGATTGTACTATATACATTATGTACATGCTACGGTGGCAGTATTTACTACTTACTATGTATATATACTATCATCACTTCTAATTGGATCAAGATTCTGTTTGCTCCCTATCTCCATGTTGAACAACTCTTCATCATGGTTCAACCTTGTTCCTCTGTCTGTGCTAATAGAAATTTGGATTTCTGGATCAGAGCTCCAAGAGACGACTGCCACGTACGTATTGCGGCCCCCATTTATATTTGGCAAATAATTGGCCCGAACGATCGAGATCACTGATGAATGGAGAAAACGGTCGGGCAAACCGTCGCATAACAGTGCCCGGGCTGCCTGTCATTATTTTGATTGCAGCCCAACAATCGAATGACTTCATTAACTAGCAGGCTCGATTGCTGGGTTAATAATGGGATTGCAAGACTCTCACCTCTCGGCTTCATCAGGTCTTTCTTTGATCTGTTCCTCAAGTCAACCTCACGAGCAGCATCGCTACATATATAGTAACCATCACGTACCTCAACTCTTAATTTATTCCAACGACTTTGAATGACACCTTCTCTTCTCGGAACCCCCATTCGAAGCGTTTCTTCCGGTTTTCTCCCCCTCGGCATTTGTTCGGACTTGGAGGAAAACATCGGTTGGTTGGCCTAGGGCCGGTACTAGAGGACCTATAACTATTTAATTATTATAATTGGCTGGAGAAGTGATAATTCCCTGCATCGTCCAATCACCGCGGTATATAGTGTATGTACGTGCCGATCCCTGTCAAGTTAACTACATTTAGTAAGGTTCGGTACACCTATCATCAATTAGTAATAAGGCTAGGTACCTACCTACATATCTTATCATAAAAGGACATTTTGAGGCAACTCCATCTTTCGTCTGGTGATTTTTTCTTTTGCATGGAAAAGTATTCTACCACAAGGACAGAGCTCAGGTAACTATCAACTCTCTTCATTGCTTCATTATTTCCACCATCCATACTCGTGGCTGGCCTGTTCTTATTCTAGGGCTTTCTCCGCCCGCCCTAGCTTCCCCCCTCCCATGAGAATGATGATAACGAGCAGATGAGGATGCTTGCGTTCGAGACATAGCTTCTGAGCAACCATTATTGAGAAGGGGTCCAACGTTGAGACCTTAGCTAGACATACTCAGATAATCCCACATTCAAGAGAACATGAAGCCCTCGATCTACGATCGTCTGTTGCAGCGGGAGCTGGGAGACACGACTCACTACAGTGGGATCTCGGGTCTCTATGGGTCAAAGAAATGGATCGATGACTTAGATATTGTAAACGAATTGGGTGGCCACACGGGCTGTGTCAATGCCGTATGGTATGTTCGTCCTCTTTCAATCCCTATATCATCCTCGTCTTCCTCACCGGGTTGGATGAGATCTCTATTTCGTTGCCACCATCACTGACCCCTTTATTTGGATGAGGATACAGTTGGTCTCGCTCGGGACGCCTTCTAGCGTCTGGTTCGGATGATACCTATTTGAACATCTACTCGTATCAGCCCGATTCATCGACCGCTCCGTTCGCCCTCAATACCACCATTGCGACAGGGCATCAAGCCAACATATTTTCGGTTAAATTCATGCCCCATTCAGATGACCGGACTTTGGTTTCCTGTGCAGGTGATTCAGAGGTCCGTGTCTTTGATGTCGAATATTCTCCTCGGGGTGGAAATGCGGCAGCGTCAGCAGCCTTTGCGGCGTCGGCCAGAAGCCGACGGATCACGGACTTCTTCAGCGGGGCTCATTATCTCAGCACGCGCAACACCAACTCCCGTGCATACAGGTCGCATGCGGATCGGGTGAAACGAATCGTCACCGAGTCGTCCCCATATCTCTTCCTCACTTGCTCGGAAGATGGGGAAGTACGGCAGTGGGACCTACGGCAACCATCTTCAGCGTATCCGGCACCCCGTGGGGGTCAGGGTTTCATGACCTATAGACCAGGCGTCCATCACGATGATTCAAATGTACCGCCTCCCTTGATATCCTATAAACGGTACCATCTGGATTTGAACACGCTTTCTTGTGCCGCGAGTCAGCCTCACTATATTGCCATGGGAGGGGCACATCTTCACTGTTTTCTTCATGACAGGCGGATGGTTGGACGGGATCTACTTGACGAGAGGGGCCAAATGGGTGGTTTACCGCCCACAGCTGGAAGTCTCGATGATGAGTTGATCGGACAGGCAACAAGATGCGTTCGGAGATTTGCTCCGAAGGGGCAGAAGAAGATGACTCCGCAAGACAATGGACACATCACCGCCTGTAAGATCAGTGATGCCCATCCGAATGAAATGGTCGTTAGCTGGTCTGGTGATCATATATATAGCTTTGACTTGATTCGAAGTGCGGATGCCAGGGATCCCAAAGGGAAAACCACAAGGTCTTTCCGGAGAAATTCTGTTGCCAGTAGGAGGAAAAAAACGATCAACAGGAAACGTAAACGTGAAAATGCTGCATCGATGTCTTCCTTGGCTAGCGGGAACAGCTATCGGTCCCGCAAGCGATCACAGGATGCCAGTGAGGATGCGGAAAGATCACTCCGGGTACGCTATGGTAATGGAGAATCGGGACAGATCCCGATTCCTTCATTCCCACCTTCTGACTCTGCTTCGCCTGAAGACATCGTCAACGAAGTGCGTCATTCTGTTCTCAGTGCAGCCCAGGAATTGAGTCTACGTATCGCCCAAAGCCTCGTGAAGCTGCGGAGGATGCTCTTCTCTCTCGAGGCTTCCGTTAGGGAGGCCACGGCATCACAACCTTACTACGATCCTACGCCTTACACCACATCATTTACCGCCGCGCTAGGATATGCATCTACATGCTTGCCTCAGATGGATGAGGTCATCAGAAACTGGGGTTATCCTATCAATCCTACCGAGGATGATATCATGTTCCAACAAACCCTTCGTCGGAATCGAGAATCTGCCCGCAGATTTGTCCAGGCTTCGGGAACCTTGGCTCGTGTTCTAGGAGGGAGGATTCAGACCGCTTCGCAAGCGCAGAGTCCTCTGTTAGAATTGTTCAGAGAGATTGTCCCCGCACCCACGGAGGATGGTAGCATAGACCCGTCTTCTCAATTTGGCTATGATTTTTTGAAGGCTATCTTACTCTGGCTTGAAGGGGGCCGGCAGGCCCTTTTGAGTGGCTTCAGGGCCAATGCATCAAGTCGTCGCAATCGAAGACGATTCCAGATACCAGAGGATGCAGATGATACCGCCATAGAGAACATTCTCATTCCATATCTTCAAGAACTTGCTAGCCCTTCGCCCATCGTGAACGTTGATACTTCTAGGTTTGAGCATGATGAGTCCCGGATAGTGTTCGAAACACAGTCAGCCGCAGTTACCGCATTTGGGAATGCCGTGAAGCTTCCACTGGAATCTCTCGATAATAGAGCTGCCAGAGTTGAGAATAGCAACCAGCCCCTGGATCCTTCCAATGTTCAGGCCCTCGATCGCAAGGTTGCTATGAGATTTTGGTGTCTGAAGGTCGGTAGGGGAATTCTCATGGAAGTGGGAGATGGGGTGAACTTTGAGCTAGTCAACCGTGCATTCGGAGGATTACGAACTATAATAGAAGATGATGACAGTGAAGATGACCAACGAGAGCGTGCACAGGAAGATATCAATCCAAATGTAGACGATGAGCAGACCGAAGAACCACGTCTTGTTTCGCGTCACAAGCTTAGGCATCAAAGGAAGTCCCAAGCGGCACGTTCTTTTCAGACGAGCGAAGATGCCGGTCGTGAAGACGAGCCTTTGACATCTGGCGTTGGAAGTGAACCATTCACTGGAAGCCATGGGATCGGTTTCCCAACTGTCGGTGCGGCGGCGAGCGGTATCGATGATGTTCCGAGTAGTGGGGACCACGCTTCGGAGGATGATGAGGTTTTCGAGGACAGCAGTAGCAATGGATCCGAAATTCAGGCTGATAATGAGGATGACAATGATGATGATGATGAAGACGACCAAGACGAAGATGATGATGATAGTGATGATGACGACGATGATGATGACTCGAATTCCGATGAAGACCTTCCTGGCTTCTTCGCAAGGACGACAGGTTTCCGACGTAGGCGCAGAGAAGAGGTTGAAAGTCACGCTCCATGCTCATCACATATTAGCATTTACCGTGGTCATTGTAACCTCAAAACTGTCAAGGATGTGAACTATTTTGGCTTGGACGACGAGTATGTCGTTAGTGGTAGCGATTCCGGACATATCTTTATCTGGGATCGTAAGACATCAAAGTTGGTCAATATCCTTGAAGGGGATGATGATGTCGTCAACGTTGTGCAAGGTAAGTGGTACAGAATATTCGAGAGGGAAGAAATGCCATACTAATTATTTTCTAGGGCATCCATATGAGCCAACCATTGCGGCTTCTGGGATTGATTCAACCATCAAGATCTTCTCTCCCGATCTACGTGCTCAAGACGATGCCCGCCAAGGAATTAACATCCTAAATCCTCACAACGCGACCAGTACGTCATTTAGTCGCCCTACTGAAGCGGAGAATGGAATGCCAAATATTGGCCTCAAAAGCTGTAAACGCATGCAGGACAGCTACGAAATCACGAGTCAGAATGATGTTAATCGACAAGGTGGCATGAGCGACGCCTATGTCACGGTATGTTGGTTATGCTATTTCATTAAGTAATGTTTTAATCACATTCACGCTTATTTATCCCATCTTCGTAGATGGTATAATATTTTGCTATGGAAGATGATCTTATAGACAAATTTGTCCCCTTATGATTGCTCTTTGTTTCCTTTTTTTCTTCTTGGTTTGGCACATGCTGACTTGAAGATATTGTTATTGTTACAGAGGAGTACTTTGGCTCACATAGCGACAACATTGAGAAATCGGCAAATATTTGGCGGCGGCTTTGCCACACTAAGTGTGGAACCAATCGAAGGCACGATTGTTGTGGATGAAAATTGTATTGTATGTGATTCTGCTTTTCCCAATATGTTTTATGCGACCTGAAAAGCTAACTGTGCCTTCTCTATCATTTATTGCAGATTATGTGAGTTGGAATTTGGGATCTTTCAAGTACTTACCTGAAATATGCTTTCAATGTGATCTTAGTTATCCGAAAAGCAACCAATAACCCCTTCCTGATAGGGGGATACTCCCTGTATCCTCTGTGTCAATTGGTGACATGGGGAATTTGTCCCCATATATCCGCCGTCGGCTCTGGTAAGAGTGGCGCGAATACTTAACTAAAAAGTTTGGCCTAACCTTCATGTTAATTTCACGCGGTAGTACAGCGTTGTATGCAAGAATGACAAATGATGGAAGAGAGAAAAAATGAAAGCACCACTGAAGTAAATTTAAAAGAATATTCGGAATCGGGAGAAAGTACCTACCTAGGTAGGTAGCCTTGCCCGAGTAGGTATGTAGTTGATATGATATGAAAGAGATATTCACTCTATCTTATGATACCGGTTGATAGATACAGTTGACATACCTATACATAATAATGTGGCAATTGCGCAACTGGAGGTAATTGCATTAGTTGCATTAAGTGTTGACCTATGTATGTACATATTGTACTGTACATGCACCCTTTGATATACTACCCCGCATAAAGCTTTTTAGTCTCAGCAGGCTCAGCAGCGTTCTGTGGTATTCATGGAGGGCATTTAATGGGAAGAAAAGAAAAAAGAGAAGAGAAGAAGAGGAATGAAGTGGTGAGATATAATTAAGTGGGATATAAAAATTCCTGATCGATCAAATCAAATTCTAGTTACCTATAGCTAATTAATCTATCAAGATAGTCAAACTTAACGAAACCAAAAGAAAAGAGAAAGGAAGCAGAGATGGACATCCAAGACGGCCTACACGCCCGAGCAGCGGTTACGGCGAAACTGTACTCGGATCCGCACAACCCAGAACATCATCTTCACCGAGGCCAGATCCACGAGCAGTTGGGTTTTCCGGATTTAGCTGCTGCAGATGCGTACCGGGCACTGACATTATTTGAGTCCGTAGTCGATCCTGATGGGTGCGAATTTCGGGCTTGTCGAAGAGCGACGCGAGATTATCGGCTTGCATATATTGGTACCATTGGAAATGCGGCGAATCAAGGGGGAACATTCACAGCTGATACTAGTAACGAGGACCTCGAGTTCGAGCTCGAGCCCGAACGTGATGGTACTAGTAGTACTACTAATGAAGAGGAAGAGGATGGTGCCAGTGATTTTGTTTTGACGTCTCGAGAGGAGTACGATGCGAATATTGGAAAGACATACTCGTTACTTGTTCGAAGTCTTATGCGCTGTGGATGTCTACGGGATGCGTACGAATTCTGCTCGCGGGGAATAGGCGTGGTTGCTTGTAGCGGCGAGAGAGACAACAACTTGGCGACGCAGATGGAAGAGATCAAAAGGCTTTCTTCTCTTGTTCTTCTTCGTCGTCGTCGTCGTCGCAGACAGCAGCGCCAGTCTTCTAACCTTGACACTAACGAGAGAAGAGAGACGAAGGACTCGCATTACAACGGCTACGATGACAACAGCGAAGAAGATGTAGCGGAAGTGCAAACGGATGCTAGGTTCGATCCAAGCACACTTGATTCTCAAGGATTCGCGCGACGAGTCCTGTATCCCTGGAACGAACATGAACCAGATCGAAAGGCGTCGGAGACAATACAACTACTGAATGAGCGATCGAGTCGTGTCGCTCCTAAATGCGAAGTTCGAGCGGTAGCGCTCCCATCGTTGCATGATCAAGATCATGTTGCTAGTAGTAGTGGTAGTAGTAGTAGGCATAATAATAACAGGTCAGGAGGAGGAGGAATATCTCTTCAGCTAGGCCTGTTCGCCAAAGAGGACATCGAACCGGGAGAGATCATTTTGAGAGAATCGTCTCTGTTGACGGCTACGAACAGACTCCACGACGATCTGTGTGATGCGTGCAACAGTCCATTGCCGGATCTTTCGTCTGCTCGTCCGCCCGTCGCGTGCGAGAATTGCGACGATACCATCTTCTGCAGTTCCGAGTGTCATGATCGAGCTCAAGACACATACCATGCCGCTGTATGCGGACGGGAGGGCCTGGAGTCCATCGGCAAGGATATTGCAGATCCGAAAGACAAGGCGGATTATTTGTACCTGTTGCTTTTGGGTCGGGCCATGGCCATGGCTGCAACGCAGGACATTCATCCGCTCGATCTGCCCGAGGTGAAATATATCTGGGGAGACTTTCATGACCTTGACACAGTCGGGTCATTATTATCATCACCATCGGCAGATAATGTCGACACACTTTTACAGCTAGATCCCCATACTCGGATCCCCACTGCCACCCTCCCTTTCTCATTTCAGCTCAACATCCTCCAACCAACCCGGTTTCTGGAGGAGATGGGTATTGACCCCTTCGCCAGCCTCCCGCGATACGATACCTGGGTGCTGAACTCGCTCTATGCAAAGTTCCGGGGCGCCGCCTCGGGTCGCCTGTCCACATGGGACGGCGGGCCGGAAGTCTGCGCGGTGCATCTGCTGTGGTGTTTGGCCAACCACTCGTGTGATCCGAATGTGCGGTGGGAGTGGGGTGGGGAGATCGTATATGTTGCTAGGACGGCTGCCGAGAGAGCCGTGTGGAAGGGGAAGGAAGTGTCGGAGGATGGCAAGGCAGGAGAGGGAATTCGAAAAGGGGAAGAGATCTTGAATCACTACTGTGATGTCAAATTGGGAGTCAAGGAGAGACGGGAGTGGGCGAAGGGAGCCCTTGGCGGTGCATGTCTGTGCGAGAGATGTATCTGGGAAGAGTCTCTCCGAGGCTGAAGATTGATGAGACGTCCCTCAAGATCATTGCATTTTCCAGAATCAAAAAGATACTAGGACATTTTATTTTTCTCTTTTTCCATGTCCATTTTAACTCGCCATAAGGATTCCAACAGAAAAGATGGGGCAAAAAGAGACATAATTGTACAAGCATCAACTCATTATGTCATTAATTTTTTAAAAAACTTAGAAAGTGTAAAGTGTCAGTACTCTCTTTCGTTAAAGGCCTGGATCAAACCATCATTAGAGGGGGGAAAAAAGAATATCATCACAACAAAGAGAAAAAAAGGGGGGACACCACTTGACTATATTGCAACGATCGAAGAAAACAAATATAAATAATTCTTACAAGATCAGAAAGTAATGTGACAAGTGCCATAAAAAGCCGTTCAAGGCGTGAAACAGGAGATTACTTAGTGTGGTCTACAAGCTCCTCATAAAGCTCGATGGGAATCATTTTGACAAGCATCACGGTTAGAGCAATAATATCCTTGGCGTTAAGTGGTAAGAACGAACGGAGGACCTTGGTTGGACTGTTGTGTGTTCAGAGAACAAAGTTAGAAATTGAAAGCATAGTGAGTAGGTCCAGCTTAAGTCAGACATACCTTGGACTCTCTAAAATAGCATCCCGCATCCTGATCAACTGTGCCACAATGCATAGGATATTAAGATGTGGGCCGTACGCAAATAAGAAGTCCCAGAGATGGAGAACCTCCGGGAGAGGGGGCGTGCAAGCGCAGAGAGTCAACACAGACGGAAATGCGTAGAGCTTTGCATGCATTCCTTTTGAAAAGAGATAATTCGCAAGCTTGGGCTCGACGATCTCAAGACATCTGTCCACCAAATTTAACCCCTTATGGACGCCAACCATCGCTCCTCGGATATAACTTGGACATTCCCGGGTGATAAAATAGTGGAAAAGCGCAAAGGCTTCCACTTCGCTGCGGGCGGCATAGAGAAAAGGAGCGCAGAGAACGTTCATGCCTTGGACATATATCTCTGGTTTGTTCATGGCGGGAATGGCTGAATTTGTGGCTTCCACCATTTCTAGGGAAGGCTCCTCTTCTATTGTAGGTGGATTGTCGATCGAAAGCTCGAGTTCCCGCTTCCTAGATGAGGGTCTGGATCCAGTCGTGCCATTCTTGGAATCATGTAGTCTCCATGCGACCGCATTTAGTAAACGAATCAGGCTTGCCTCCGTGACTCGACGCTTGAAGAGTGGATCTGTAGCTAATGTGCGGAAGGTATCATTCCGAATTTTGGTATATGCTGGAGAGGGCCCGCGATGGACCAAGGAGAGATATTCATCTGTTGGTAGAGGAGGGATATCGAGAAGCGCCAACCACAGATAAATTCGATAGGAAGACTGTTCCTGATCAGCATTCTCATCAACTCCATATAGCAAAGAGGCAAAGCGACTAAGGCAGGGCTTTAGGGGGAGAGGGAAGGAAGAGGGAGATAGATAGCTTTTTACCATGCCATCACTATCTGCATCCACCCTCGTCGACAGGACCAGGTATCTCAATTCCTGCAATCCATCCAAGATCTTGCTGCCATTCGGGGGTCCCTCCCGCAAGAGGCTTTCCAAGCTGGACCTCTTGATCGAATAGCCAGACGAACCAGTCTTCCTAGCCGGTCGCTTTTGGGAGGTCAGGGGCGTTAAATTGCTTGCACCAGCATCACTGTTGGACCTTGGTCGTCGAGTTGGACGCGACCGGGCCGCGGAGTCAGCTTGCACATTTTGCGATGTCGATGCTGGTTCGTCTACAGGACCGCGCAGACCTGCTGAAGCTTGTTGAGGCTGTGGACGCTGGTGAGAAACAGAAGAAGATGCAAAGGTCGAAGAAAGAGCTTGATGCGACTGGAATTTTCGAAGCTTCCGTGGCGACTGTGGTGATGAAGGAACGGCGAAGGTGGGGAGGTTGAGTTGGGATTGAGATTGAGCCTTGGATGTCATGTTTGGATCATGAGAGGGCCGAGACAAAGAGACAAGATCTTTTTACTTTGTCTATTAGGAATACTGGGTGCAGAGCGCAACAATGAAGTAGATCCAGTCTTGTTGTGTTGTTCGTCCCGTTATCAACCCATGGACCTGTTTCGGGCCTTTTTATTATTGGGTGGCTGGAAATAATAATTGGAAGCCAAACCTCGATATTCACTTTTTAAGCCCACCAACTTCCTACCTACCTATCATATCATATCAGTGTGTTACTATGATACATCTACACGTAGAAATCCATGGATGATGCCTAGAATTATAATTGCATTACCTAGATATATGTATAAAAGATAGGAATATAATAGTCCAAAACTGTCCGTTCAGACAAAGCCCGATCATGCTCATATCAGATTCATTTAGCCTTAACGCCAGCAACCCAAAAGAAATGACACTCTATTCTCAGAAATTCAATCTTGTGTGGTCCCCTTTTCAGTACTGGCCCCTGCGTTGGCGCCATCTGTGCCCATGACACTATTAACAAATTCTTGATATCGAAAAACCTCCGCTCTTTTGAGACCACCACCCAAACCGGCTGATCTCGCAGCCTTGCCTCCAAATGTTCTCCGTCCAGTAAACCCATTCATGACATCATCCACTTCCCGTTCCGTGAGAAGACTTTCCCCCGTCTCAGGACTTGTGTGGAGTAGGGCATCGCGCAGCTCCGATACATCAATCTGACCAGTGTCGTCATCATCAAATGCAGAAAAAGCATTGAGGAGTTCTTTTTGAGATGAGAAGGGGGCTAATAATGTAGAAAGCGTCTTCAAGAAGGTTGGGAGGTTTAACGTTTGCGATGTGCCAGGCAGAAAGTATGGTAACGTTGCCGACGGTGATGAATCTTGACCTAGGCAGGTACATTTTGTTAACGAGAGCCCAAAGCCAATTTATTAATCATGTGAAACGCACCCAAATTTGAGAGAACATCCGCCACGTCATCTCGATTGACACTTCCATCATTGTCCCGGTCCAGGACCTGGAAAGCCTCGCGCATCTCCCTTAATTGTGCTGGCGGCAACCTAGTCAAGGCATCGCTATCAACGAGCATCGGCCGAGAAGAATGGAAGCCCGTCATCGAAAAGCTTCCCCGTGAATTGGCGCCCCTGGTTGGCGAGCTAGGTGGCTCGCGGAATTTCGGTGCCGCAATTGGAGCATCCTCACCGACCAAAACATCCTCATCCTCCGCAGTATAAGACTGGTTCAGCTTGCTAGGCGATTGGACTGGAGTGTGTCCCTTTCCCGGAGAACTTCCAGGAGTGTTAGGTCGGAGCGTTGTGGGTGGCGATACGGGGGAGGACTGTCGACGGAAGGGTGACGCACGCTGAGAACCAAATGATAGGGGCGACGGTTTATACGGAGCATTAGAGGTCATCTGCATGTATCCTTAGCTACCATAGAAGGCTGACCTTCCGTCGCTCTGATGTTGCCAATGCGAGCCACTTACTGTGAAGACCAAATCGATGAGAATCAGTAAATAGTATACAGCTTGGTGTTCGAAATCCTGCTTGATGCGGAGATACCATCAGCAACAGTCCATCAGCCTCCAGTCGGGATCGGTGGCCGTAAAGAAAAGAGTGATAAATGATAGATCGATAGGGCACTAAGTGGTGATAGCAGAAGTCTTCTTGTTGTGGGTTTTATTCTTATTATTGTTAATGTTATTGATTTGCCATATCGAGATGGTTGCTGTGCAAATGTTTGGCGTAAACAAACGGAACATCAAAAACGCCGGTGTGGAGATAGCTTCACCGCCTTCGGGCCTAAACCGGCGACTGGATGAATGAATCTGGATTGCTTCAACGTTGGTCATGACAATTTGACAAATCTCTACAGTCTCTCGTATGTCGATCTTTGCAAAGTCCACTCTTTCCCTTCTTCTGCAGTGATGAGTCGAGTATTGCTATCAATTGTCTCATGCTACTAGCTAGTAACTAGTTAGTGATGGACAATTCTTGCCCATAATTACTATCTACATGATGTTATCGCTTCCCCCAGTGATGCCCTCCTGTATCTGGTCTTTTGCCTTGGCTGCTCAATGTGGTGCGCTCAAGTCTCTCCCATACGCACTGCGTCAACATTCGATCCTCACACGGTGTATAGGCTAGATTGGTATTTGGCCATGCGGTTCCTTCCCTCATCATCGGAAATATTATTAGGCCTTATGGAATCCTGATGCATTGACCGCGGAGAGTCCTTACACAACGTAGTAATACTATTTCAGTCGATCCTAAAGATGTCGACAGATCTTCCTTATAGACCAACCACCAATGCCTCTCAACATGAGAGACGGAGTTCTTCCGGTTCGCGTTCTGCTGTAGCAGTGCCGCCGAACAACCCCAGTGTCAATGAGTTTCCGAAACTGCCACCGGCTGCTCCCACTATTGGCAGGTCTCAAAGTGTGTCACGAGCTTCATTGCGACAGCGATCTGGTGAACATGCTAATCTCCCGTCCCTGGCAAGATCTCGGCGGTACAGGTCTCAGTATCCCCTCGACTCATCTGAGCGGCATGTGGAATACATTTTAGTTGCCTCGTTTCACGTCGACCGAGGTCCAATTATGGAACATCAATACCCAGCCCCTATCGGTGGCGATGAGAGTATGTTGGCAGAGTTGATGCTGCCAGATCAGACACACGTCCGGAGTCAAGATTGGACGATATTCTTTCTGCACAAGGATACAGGGAATGGCGAAGAGGAAGAATCGCAGGACACTAATAAGACTGGGAAGAAAAAAAAGAAAAAGTATAAAGAGCCAAATGGCTCTACTGATGAAGAAGACTATGGAACAACCCAACCGTTTGCCAATGACGAAGAGGCTAGTGATGAAGAAGATGTAAGTGGCGAGGGGCCACCTCTAATGTATGTATTGAATCTTGTAAATACCAAACAGGATAACAACTTTAGGCGGTACGTTTTCCCAATTCCAGTCCGCCACATCATACTAACCTAACCAGGGGTGCCGTGGTGAAGGCGATGGCGATATGTACGAGGCATTCATTTCTTCACATATACAAAGTATGCAAACTATTGGCCTAGGTATACACACAAACAGCGGTACTGACATCCTTAGCCATTACTTCTCCTGGCTCTTGAAGAGTACTTCAAATCGCCATACCCAGAAACACTGGCTACTCTCTATGATGCCGCAAACGCCATGGACTTGTCATTAATGCCTAGACTTTCATTGCTCGAAAGAAGCATATTGCAGGCCAGTGACGCGAAGGACATGTTCATTGAGAAATTTGAACGAATGATTCAGCAGCGCTTGGCTGATGAAGCCGCCAACAAGGAACATTCCTCTCCAGACTCTCCATCGAAACCCCGCTACATGCTACCTCGAGATACTCACGAATTCGAGTCGAAGGTCATTTATAACGAGATTCCCATTCCCGTCAAAGTACCTACCGCAGTTTGGCCAGAGACCGTGGGCGACTTTTCCTTGCTCAAGCTCATCCAGACATTCTCAACTCCGCACTCCACATCCCCCCACCCACTTGCTCTCCATCCACATCTCACAACAAATGGACCATTCACCCATCCGGTCATTGTCCTCGTCAATGCGATGCTTACCCAAAAACGTGTAATATTTCTTGGCCATAATAGACCCTCAGGAGAAGTGGCGGAAGCCGTCCTTGCTGCCTGTGCCCTGGCATCTGGTGGCGTTCTGCGTGGCTTCACGAGGCACGCATTCCCTTATACCGACCTGACTAAGATTGATGACCTCTTAAATGTACCTGGCTTTGTCGCCGGAGTAACAAACCCCACTTTCGCCAATCATCCGGAGTGGTGGGATCTCCTGTGCGATTTGCCAACGGGTCGGATGAAAATTAGCAGCCGAATCAGCCCGGGTCCAGTAACAGAAGGTCTCCTATACTTCCAGCAACCTCACATCAGTCTGGCGGTTGCCCATGCCAGCTCTGGAGCCAGCTCCGATCCGACTGGAGACAATGCTTTTATGGACGATATTCTGCGGAGTATTAGTCATCGTCACGGTGAAGGGGCAATCCGTTCAAAATGGCGATCATATATCTACAAGTTCACTCGCATTGCTGCTGCGTTTGAAGAATCCGTTTATGGGGCGTCATCACTCTACATCATTGGACCGGGAGAAGAGCTCTCACCGGAGAGCCCAAGTAGTGGCCAATCCGATCCGTTAGATCCCGCATCACTTCGTGGACATGGCTATGTCTGGCCTGACGAAGCCTCGAAACTCCGCCAACTGGCCGCTTATGTGTCCCGGATTGAAGGTTGGCGAAATACCCGCTCCTACTATGCCTTCATCCAAGATATAGCGATATATTACCACGCTGCTGGACCTATCAAGGGTTTAGACCTCTTGCATCATCATGATCGCCTGCGGACATTAAAACCGTCTCATGCAGATGCGGCTGCTATCTATCTTGCATTTGCACATGCTGTTCGTGACTCGGCTGGCATCTGTCAACTTCTTTCAGTTACCCCAGAGAGTCAAGCAGGGCTGTTCTACATCAGTATGGGGCTTTTTCACCCGGATTTGGTTGTTCGTGAGGCCACTGTGGATCTTTTGGATCGTATTGCCTCACATGAAGCGGGACGACATTTCTGGAACCATTTAGGGCGTTTCATGAAGCTAGCATATTTCCGAATCAAGCGTGAAAAGGAGGCGGCGCTCAGCGCTGCCGCGAATCAGAGCATGACTTTTGGCAGCCAGACCGGTCCACAAAGCCTTGTTGGTATTGCTCTGGGAGACGTTTCTTTACGACAAAGTTAAGTATCCGAATAAAACATAGTTGATATCTTCCTGTTGCATCGGCAATGCCGACTTCTACTTTGAATTTCTTTTATTCTTGTGGTATATTATTTCAGTCGGCGGTGTATGCCTCTATACGTGCCATCACCATGCCATAGGGCGGCATGTCTCGCTCTTCTTCTTGGACCTGCCTACGTCGCAGTTGCTCTGTTTGATATTATTCATGATCACTCACCTCCCTTTTTATTACTGTTTTTTTGGGGGATATACTCGTCCTTACTTTTTAAGTGGGCGTTGCTAGGTAACGTGGGATGTGTTCAAGTATGGTTTTGGTCGGTCCGTAGCATTGCATATTTATCATAATATTGTTCGTTTCGAGGCATTTATTATTTTAATTCTTGTTTGTTTTAGGCCCTATTTCCCGATTTGGGTCCATGAGGGCGGACTTAAGTTAACATACATATGATACAATAAAACATTTAGAAAAACCCTAGAATAATTAGCATGCACACTATTAAGGGAACAACACAAGCCGGAGTCAACTCACCGTTGTGCACAATCCCGGTGTGTAGGCATTCTAAAGCCTTTAGCAACTGCCTCGCAGCGGACATGCGGGTAGCCATTGAGAAGTTGGGGGTCTTAGGCCAGAAATACTAGGACGCCGTGATTATTACCCTTGCATATGTGACAAGATTGGAAGTGTCCTGCACGGTACTAATAATTTTTCTTCTGCATGCTGTATTCATCTTCTCCTTGATCTACCCCCTCGATCGCGGCAATCATAACCTTGAGGGCCACATCTTTCTCTTTTTTGATGTCACGAGCTAGCCAGACAGTAGAGGACTCGCCATAGCCTAGTTTATGCTCTATGCCATATGTATCCATCTTCGAGCACATCCCCGAGGCGGATAGGATAGAATAAGCCCAAAGTGTACCGATGAAACGGTTCAGTTCCATCGTCGACCTCCCCATAATCAAAGTCGTCGGGATCATATGTGCCACTGTCCCGAAGAGTATCACTGTCCTGATATTGGTGTGGCGCTCGACGTCAATAATGACCCCATGTTAGCTAAGGTGTCGTAATCAAACGTGCCACTGTCCCGGGGCACTGAATAGCGAAGGTGGGAGGAGAAGTATATAATATAAATTATATATAAATAATGTGTTGGTTGCGTATAATTAATCTTTTTCAATTACTACATAATCTAAGGTACAGCCCCTTGCGAAACCG
>NPHW01003500.1:0-18167 GCA_002240705.1 Elaphomyces granulatus
GAGGGCGTATCCGTATTCATATTCATGAAATTTCAAGAGCACGGATATATCCGCGGATATTATCCACGAGAAAATTATTGTATTCATATCCGTAAGATTCATGAATATATCCATGGATATATTCATATCCGCGTATCCATGAGGACCCCTACATATATCATATCATACATAGAAAGATCGTAAAGAAGGTATGCAGTACGTATACAAGCAAAAATAAGCTATACTTATTTCTCAAGTAAGCCCTTGATGCTGATCTTCCATCAAGCTCCTCGGATCGACCGATCTACGGCACCCTACAGGCCACTTGTACTATAGAGTAATCAGCCGGAGATTAGAACAAAAAAAGGGAACTACATACCAGCTTAGCAGCTGAATCTGTACGTAGCTACCTTAGCCTACCTACATAACATTGGCTGATAAATGTTCGGCACTTGTTTTCCCTTACCTACCAAGTTACCATAAATAGTAGACCCCTTTTTTTCAATACCGGTACATGTATTAGGGAGTCGGAGAAAGATTCATGATATGTGGGGCAAACGTATATTCATTCCACAGTCATTTCTGCTTTATTATCCTAAATGGCTTCCTTATTGTATCTTCTACTCTATCAAGATTCTTGATAATGTAGAAGCTTGGCCCAGGAGTTCGTACCATACATAGGTACCCTGATGCGGCGATGCCGCCTGGTATACCGTAGAGGGGATGATCATGGGGTACCTTATTTGGAATTTCCTTTATCATAGAAGCCACAAGTTTTGGCTGAAAGCTGCGTACAGCAGCCTACATATATACTATTAAAAATGTATATGAATATAGGGACCAGTGACCGGAAATGAAATCATTCTTCTGTATGTATGTCTATAGGAAAAGGGCAGAAATCAAAACATACTATGTAAGTGCCGTACGGATGACACAGTACCTACATAGTAGTAGTTGCGCCACAGAAGCAGAAAATTCGATTCTATGTAATGCCCGAGATTCGAGAATGTTACTAGTGTTTTCAGCCTCCTTTTGTTTGGTACCTAACCAATTAAGCCACGACGTGGCTTAATTAGTTCCATCATAGTGTATCACATATAGAATGAGAGGTGAGGCTGGGTTCGATATCATAGTTAACTTGAAACTTGACGACGTGACGTTTCTGGAATTTCCTTTTTTCTACACAGCCTGAGAGAAAATTCTCGTTGACTATATAAAATAAAATAAAAAAAGGTCAATCATCTATTGCCACTCATTGGGGTCTGATATATATGCATTAGTATTATGATCAATGCTCATGTCCAACTCGGATCCCTATCTTATCCTACTGTGGCAATGTACGCGAGATTGATCAGGTGATGTAACTACCGGCTTAATTGGAAATGTATGTATCTACATATGAATGTGTATGATCTGAAACAGGCTTTCGCCCCTCTTTATAATTTATTATTACCTACTCACAGGTTGACGTGTTCCGATATAGGTACCTATGTACATACATATGTACCTGAGGTTCCGGGTCGGCCCCATCCCTTCGGTTCCAAGACCGGAAGGTGGGCTCTAGTTATCACCATCCATACATAACTGGACGGTTACTAGCGTACCTAGTTGAATTTTAAATACATAGGTGCTGGACCATGTGCTCCCGATTGATAAAAAATATATCTCCGTGGTGTGAAGCCGTACTTACTTCTGTATTGGTTTTGATGTCATGTGTTCATATGTCCTCATGATTGGTTGCAGTTTTAAATATTAGGTCGGGCCGGCATTTAATAATATTTCTCGGGCTTGTGTCCACCAATTAACACACATTAGTCTATGTACAGTAGTTAACAGTCGGCGAGTGCACAATAAAAAAGGCAGGGGCTTGCGGCATGCGTGCCTAGCACTCAGTAAACAAGACTCTACTATGTTTTGGCAAAAGAAGAACCTTGTGATGTAAACCCCTCAGGTTAAGCCTATTGAGTACGTGATACATGATAATCATGAAAGGCGCGATGTCAAATTCCACAGCAGGCGTTCATTTTCCATTTTGATATGAGCTCGATATACATGTCATATGTAGGGCTTGACCTATCCGCGGCCAACGACCACTCCCTTGTATTCCATATGAGAGAACGTAATAATTCTTGTGTTACCAATTACCAATAATGAGCTTGCGTGGTGTTAATAGGCCTCTAATCAGTGCCACATCCTTGGAAATTCTCAGCCTGAGGTCCCCGTTATATATGTATTGGGGTAATCCCATACTTTGTTCTAGACTGATGAGCGGCAGGACAGATGGCTGGCTCGATCCCAAGGCCCTATAATATTCTCACTGGGGCGAATACCCCCTCCCCCAACTTTCTTTTCCGAGTCATCCTCCGATTCCTCCGTGCGAGGACGGGCTTAATCTCCTAGACTTCCTAGTCTTTCTTTTATTATCCGTTCAACTGTCCTTCTCTCGCAAGAACCAACAAGATGCTGTTAACAACGAGTGTGACGCGATGTCTACTCTACTGTTTGCTCTTCATTATTTACAGCTGCGACATTGCAGGCGCAACGCAGATCGCAACTTTCACCGATGACCAATGCAAAAACAGTTTCCGGTCGTTAAACGGTCCTAACGGGTATCCGAATGGCACATGCACCAACTTGAGGTTCAATGGCCCTGTCGGCAGCTTTCAAGTCGTTCAAGAAGATACTGGATGTTCTGGTAAGAGAATGCCTCCTGTTATTAGCCGGAGTCTAAAGAAATCTGATTTTTCTTCCTCCTTGATGTTCTAGTCACTATCTATGGCAACGATACGATCGCAACCGAGCCTTGCTCTGCAACTGTGCTGCAATTCGCAAATGTTGCCCAGTGTTACAACGCTTCGTGGGTTTATTACAGTATAGACGGCTGCAGTATTCCCTCATCTCAAAGCGCTTCGCCTAATAGTAGCAATACCGTGAATAGCGGTGCCATTGCTGGGGGGGTCATCGGGGCCATCGCCGGTATAGCAATTATTGCAGGAATCTTTTGGTACTTCTACATCTCTCGCTCTGGACGTAAGGGAGAGAATCTAGAGGCACCTGTGCCACCGCCACCGCCAACGTTCGAGAAACCCGCATATATTGACCATCCGCGACCGCCTCAAGAGCTGGCAGCACCTTATTTTGAGACAACATCAAACAAGATGTCGACATATGAGCTCCAAGCGGCAAGAGAGTCGTCGGTCGGTAACCGTTTATTCGCCGAGCTGCCGGCTTCTTCCAAATAATCTGCAAGTAGAGAAGGAAAAAAAAAGCCCTGAGGGGAACCATAGCCTTGGTTTTTGTATAAAACAATAACCACAACACATCCTACGTTTTGAATAAACGCAGACAAGCTTGCTAAAGAATCTGCCAGAACCTGCTTGCGGGTGACTCTCGTTTTTGTCTTCAACTTCTCTGTTTGTTTCGATGAAACGATCCCTATTTTGGAACATACTGTTTCCGTTTGTTTATACGATTTTTAATTTCTACTAACATGGCTTCATGATCAATTTTGCGTGGTCTATCAGAGGCCTTTTTTTTTAACTGGCGAATGTGTGTGTTTTGGGTTAGCGACTGTTTTATCGGAGCTCAAACAATATACCACTTCTGACATATTTACCGGGATGAATTGAGTAATATACATATCTTCAATTTCTAGCCGAGGGACAAAAGTGATTTCCTCTTTTTTTTTGGCAGTATATTGTACTGATTGACTAGCCATCTAAATCTCTGAATAGTTACTGAAGGAATGCTATTCACACAAAGGAGCAACAAGTTACAACAAAAATATAACGAATTGTGAAAGCCTGACTAATGTGGAAGACAGTCAGCTGAAAAAACAAATAACCTATTCTAACGAGCATATCGATCCGTTTTATGCTAGCCTACCAGGCTTTATGAACAAACATCTTTCATCAGAAATTTTATCGAAAAGTCTTCGTTACTCCGTCTTTGGCTTATTACTCGTCACTCTTCGCTTAGCAAATTCTTCCTTATCGAAATAACTTCTTCTGTTTCAATTTGATGCCGGAGTGGACATCGGCTAGTGTACTGTACATAAGATGATGAAAGCCTAACGACATTATTATTCAGCTCTTCGACATCCATACTTCTACTCCTCCTGCTACGTAGACTGAAATCGACATCAGTAAGTAGCAAAGTGAAAAGCATTGGGCGGTGGTGAAGTATTTCATTCATTTCCTTGCCATGATTTCATTTGTGTCGGAAGTTCAGAACTAAAACTTTTATTTTTTTGTATATAGTAGAAAATATAGTAGAAACCAGACTAACCGCCCATGGAAATTGCCTGTTGTAACCAGTTAATGCCCCGCCACTAGCAGTAGTTAATTACCCCTTGGCTGATAGTCTAACTAGCTACCCCCTGTTTGAGGAACCTAAATCTGGAGCAAGCTGCATCGTTAGTGCTTATCTAAAGGGCGGCGCATTAGTTAGCTCTAATTGGTTCTTCTTCCTTTTTTATATGGCAAGTAGTTAATGGAGTAAAAATGGCCGTTTTGCTAGGGGGAATTTCAGTAGACTAATTCCTTTAACTAATAATCAGTAAGACGGGCAATGAGGCATCATTCTGTAACTATGACGGTATCCAAGGAGTCCAGTTTCCTGCAGCTTGATAGCGAATACTGCAGTTCTGCGCCCTGCAACCTTATCTTTAATCCCCCCTTGCCGTTTTTATCGGATTTTATCGGCGTATGAGATTGTGTTTACCACACAGGGTTCTACAGTATTAATATCTGTACATAAAACAAATTTAATAGGAGAACTTGCATAGGAAACATGTTCAGGCGTCCCGTATGTACATATATGTACTCAGCCGAAGTTCTGTGCAACTTATTATTTCCAAATTAGGCATGCGAGAAGCAGGCCTGTTCTGGAAGTGTTTATGTACATCGACCTGGGGTTATTAGTTCGTATGAATGTGCGGGGTTCTGACTTCTAGATAATTTCTTTCAGTTCGCTTGGCTTTGACTGTTTCACTAAAGGTAATACTATGATAATTTCTAACTTACTATGTACAGTACATACCTAAACGAGGTAAATTGGCTAAAATAATGGCCCAATGAGGTAGTTATAATAACTGTAGTGTAACTATCATATGAGCTCGACAAGTCGTGGGGCCCCCAGATCAGGTTGAGATTATTGTGTACATTATATCGAAACTGCGTGTTTTATTCTTCCAAGAACTCCCAAGGCAAGGCCTCCTCGTGGGAGGTGCCCAGTATATCGAAGAAATCTATACCTAAATATCTATTAGACTACATACTTACTGTCGTACCTCACGCTTTTGCCGCCTTCCATATGATATAAATCGCAGGCTCGTCATACATGGAGTACTATATGGCGTGAATGCCAAAAACAAAAGCAAATGGTGGCCTGCGTTTCACCTAGGGTCCTACTTAGGCCAGCTTTTGCCACGTGAGGGTATTGTTTTTCAGCCCCTATTAATATAATAATTTAATAATTACGAGGCTACAATAATCATAAGAACTACCTAGAGATTGGTAATATTCGAGCTTGAGAGTGGAAGCAATAGTTCAAGTTAGCGGCAGAGCCTTCGACGTAAAAGAGTTAGGCCGCTGTGTACATGTAATATTAGTGGTCCAGCTCGAATGGCTAACTACTTTTCCCCAGCTTTGGGTTAATATGGCAGTTGAACTAGATTCGGATGCACTTATTAATAATATAAATTTTTTATCAAATAAGAAAAGCTTATTATCCGGTTCAAGTTGCAAAAATCCCAGTTAAATCAAAATGTCGGTATCCTAACCTTATTCATCAGTGTGGGTCCCATGTAAGAACCCTCTAATGGGTCCACTAAAGAGTATATAAGTTTGCTGGTTGCATAGTATTTATGACATGCGACGAATTCTATTGCAAATTTCTAGAAACTGAAACTTGTGGAGGCATTCTAAAAGGCTGAGACGCAAAGGAATGGATATATTGATCATGTGTATTATTAGTATAAGAAACATTACTATTGACTCTTTAGCCTGCAGATCATGCGTATGGCCGTTAGACTATTCGTCCACACTGACACATACTACTATCCCCTGACTCCCTTGCAGCTTCTGACATCTATTATGCATAGAAGTACCGGACGCCGTATGTGTGTAACTGTCATAATAGGAGCTACAGTAATTTCAGAGCCAGCTGGGGGGTCAGGACCGTGAAAATAAGGTTGATAGGATGATAGTTATCCACCAATTCTAAGTATGGAAACAATGAAACTATCTGTATAGTAGATGTAGCTGGAAGACTTTGCATCAACATCCAGAGAGCATTCAGAATTGGAATATAAATAAGAAGTCTCTCCCGATCAATTGAAGTTTTTTTCCACAAGTTCTTCAAGATCATCAACGACTGAACCTTGAAAGCACCTCATTAAAGCTTTGGCAGATACAAGAAATTTCCACAATAGTCTTTACCTTTCATTCCCCCCCCCCTCAAAACCATCATCTCAAAATGTACTCGGTTCTCATCTTCGCGCTCATCGCCACCACCGCCCTCGCGCGTCCAAAAACCTCTTCTCACGGCCAATGCCAAAAAGTGAACAATGTCAAACAGACATACTTCGGCTATCCTGACAATTCCCCTCCGGGCCCTGGAATAGCCTATACGCAATGCGGTCGCAGCGTCGCTGGTGGTACTGGCACATATAGCGATCCCCTCACATTGGCCACTGCAAACGGCGAGTTGGAAACCTGCGAAGTCGTCTACTCGTACCACCTCCGCAAGTACTTGAGACATGAAGATGACTGCGAAGCCTGCGGTAATGATTGGACGAGTGGCATCTGGCACGTTGATGTTTGGATTGGCAGTAACTCTGTCAATGGCGGTCAGGACCAAATCGACTGCGAAGACACCCTAACTGTTGGAAATCAAATCATTCTCCGGAACCCACCGTCAAATCTGCCTGTTGACTGTGAGTGCTTCCCTAATTTTTCACTATTTTATAGAAAGACATAATTGGCCGGCAGCATGTCTTATATTCCAAGCCCCATGCCCAAATATGCTGACTGAAGGCTAATGATGTAACAGCTACGGCTTTGTACTCATATCAAGCGTATCCCTCCTGCCGGACTGACCATACCTATACAGCATGGAATGCATCATCCTCCTGTTGAGATATTCAATCTTAGTACTCTCTCATGAGAGTCTTATGCCAAATTCATTGTCTGGGCATCTAAGACCTCCTTGAGTCAGTCTCGTTATGGGGTTGGATTGGGAGGACTCAGACTTCATATCTTTCATTCATATGTATAATAATACTTTATCATTCTGCAATATATGCAGCTATTGTGACGTAAAGGCAAGAAACCGCCTGTCACGCTTTTTCTCTATAATCACCTGCATTTCAGTGTTTGCGTAGCCTTTCTCTTTACTATCATTCCGCTACCTTTTCTATCCACATATTTCCAATTGGTAATGTATTCCACTTCTTGCTTTCTACTTGCCATGGGTTTCGAATTCTACCTTTACATCAAATTTAGTGCAAGCAGCTTATCTTGGACCCGCGGTTCTGTATCCTTACCTATGATAGGGGAAACCATTATATGAGCATCTATCCACAAAGCATTGTGCCTGCGTCACCTTGCAAAACTTATGTAGATGTAATGCATGTCTTCAGCTGAAGTCGGAGACCAATCCAGGATCCCGTAGTAAGGGGCCAACCAAACGGAGGCTTGACTTGATTTGGTCAAGTCGAACCAAGTCAAGTTTTTCATATACATTGAGTTTATACTCTAACTAGGTACATAGAAGGAGAATCTAAGGGGTACCCCTCCAAGGAAACCTTGGTTTCAGTACATGCATACATGTAGCACTCTCTCTCCAAAAGCTGCAACGTCAAACTTCAATTTATCTTTGAAGTAACTATCATAAGCAGAAAGTTCTTGAGTAACTTATTAGTGAGAAAATACACTGAAATTGGCCAAGACTCGATGGCGCGGGACTAGAACGGAGTCAGTAAAGGGAGAGGGTTCTCCCCTATATCTCTTAAAAAAAGGTATGTATGTGCCGTGAGATAATTTGATACAGGCTACATTCAATTTATCAAAGGGCCTATTGATTAATGCCAATCGCTTCTTCAATCTTGTTTAATGTACAAGCTGATGCAAGGCTTATGGTAATATGTAGCTATTTCCTATCATGCATGTAGGTACCTAATCTAAGAGGAATCTGGCCCCAGGCCCCAAGGAGAATTTTCTCGGATGTGCAACACTTTGAGACTTCCCGACACGGGATAGATATGTAAGGGCGGCCGTTATCGGGTATGGATGCGACCAGTCCGTGCACGCTAAGAGATCAGTCAATCATATGATTCGTACATACTACCCGTATAAAGTCAAAGCGCTCGCTTGGCTTGATAAAGTTACCTGTGGCGCAATGTTATCTATTTACAGTATGTAAAAAATGAATTACTAAGGCATCTTCTTGCACGGACTGGTGGCATCCCTACATATCATAAATAATGTAACCGAGTTTACACGGTATTCGCTAGATATGATATCATATTACTACAAAAAGGACTAGAAGGGAAGAATGCAAGGCAGATCTGTTGCCCCTGAAGGGGATAGCTATGGCTGGCCAATAGGAGCAGCCCGCGCCCTGCAGGTAAACCGGGTTGCATAATGAAGCCACTGCTCGTATTATGTATACATACAGCATGGTCGTGAATAATAAACAAGAATCTATCTATATAGGTAGGGCTCAGGGATATTATTAGAACCCGAAGCACTCAGGCAGGATGTTTACTTTTTATGACTCATGAGAGTCATATTACATTCATAAGCTAGAGTATAAGAGCTGTTCTAGTAGCCTTGCGGTTCTTAATAAAAAGAAAGACGCTCTCGTTTCCACACATACCATCATATTAACGAAAAATCAGACGATGACAATAATAACACATGGTGTAGCCTAAGATCACTGCATATATCATACATGACAAATTGCGAAATCGGTTGACAAATCCTCGCAATGCGCATCGATAAGCTGATTTTCATATACATACATAAACCCGCACGTCCACTTCGTAGTGATAAGGTATGTATAGATGAAAAGGGTAAAAAAAGGAAGGCCGTGAGAGTCTGGGAAACACTTCAGCTCCTCCTGATGGTGACGATGGAATGGAGTTGACGAGCTTGAGGAGCTTATCACCGAGGATGAGATACTTCTCTCTGCGCTAGGCAAAGAGAATTAAAGAGAGGTAATCACAATAGTGAAGTTGAAGATACTCCTGAAGCTACAATTGACGATTGGAGTGATAGAGTAATGTACGAAATATTACTGCAGCAGGCTTGTCTTGGAGGAGTTAATCTCAGGCTTATCATATTTGCCTTCTTTATGATGCATCCTTCTGAACTATATTCATACTCAATATTACTATGATACACTACAACCCTCAAAAGTTGATTACGGAGTAACGTCGACTTGAATCCACTGCCGCCTCCACTGACTCCCGATCAGGATTTCTATTGAATAGTATCGTTGGTTGTTGGTGGTTTTGGTTCATATGTAGATCTTGAAAACTATTACATATAGGTACTACCTATGTAGCTAGTATCATAAATATCTAACAGCTAGCTATCATATGATACTAGCCTGTAGGTGCGAGTGGGTCTTATGATGGGCTTGTATCAATTTCAAAGAGCTTCTTATAAGTCCCGCATGAAGAAGGTTCTCCGACCTTTCATGGAAAGGTGAAAAGAAGCGCATATTTTTGCTGTATCTAGATCCAATGGTAGATAGCTGACCTTGGGCCCCCTTTGGGGAGCTGACATCAGGGTAAGGAATAAAACAAGCAAACCCTGATTCGTATGATGATTTGGACCGGGGATTTCTCGACCCTTGTCGAGATATAAATCGGATGTGATTACCACCCACTATAAGATTTTAATACTAAGGAAAATAAGACCTACTCTGATTCTCACCTTGGGGCCTTAAAAAAACTGGAAACGCTACCCACCCTCCTTTTCCACACTTCAAATAACTACACGTCGATTCATGCCGGGACCTGGTTTCGCAAGTTTGGACAGGCGTTCTTGCAAATCGATCCATTGAGGATAAACATTGTCGAGTGTGTGCTTATTTGATTCTGACATGACTCGCCCAGGTTGCCCTTCACGGGCTGGCTGAGGGAGAAGTAGTATGGAGATATCTTCATGTTTAAAACTCAATTTGCGTCGATGGTTTTGTAGAATTATCGTAAAGCGTAGAAAGAAATATATATATATATATATATTATAATTTTCTAAAGGGATGCCACCAAATCTTCTGAGCGGAAAGAAGCTTTGCCACAAGTGCCGGAGGTCGGTGGGGTGAGACCTTCTTTTGGTATCGATAGGAAAAAATGAAGATACACAAACACGTTTGGACTAGGGAATAAAATAAGAAAAACATTAAAAATGATTAAAAGTGATAAAAGTTATAAAAAGTCCAAGCTTCGTAGAGAAACATCATCAGTCATAAAAAGCCGAATGAATGGAGAAAGAGGAAAAACTCAAGATGAGAAGAGTCAAATAGGGATCTGTATTGGCAAAGCATCCAAAACTCTCCAGTTCGAGTACGCCCAGAAAGAATCATAAAACTTTTAGGGGTCTCCTCTGCCATTTATCCTTAATCCAAGCTCAGTATATTCGGACCTTCCAATATCACGTCACAACACCAGAATTATGAAATTGAGAAGTGGTCGTATAAATAGGAATGCCATTGTAGAGATCGCCAAGAATCTCTCTCCGCATCTCGTCTTCGTCCCAGATATAGTCATCTGGTTCTATGAGCCTCTGGTATCGAGCTAGAAGTTCTGCTCTTCCGATGTTTTCCGAACCCAGCCCACAAGCCTGTTGGGTTGATATAAATCCCATCAAGACGCTGCGAAGACGATCCCACAAAGTTCCCTTACGCTTCCATTCCAATCGCTTTGCAACTCGGAGCATTCGTGATACGAACCAGCTGCGTTCTCCATCATCACCGGCGTCACCACTAGGAAAACCGCCATTGTTCTGGAACAACCACATTAGGGCGGAAATGCTGGGAACTGAATACGGGTTAATTCGTTGGATTTCCAAGGTTAGCCATTGGAGATAACGATCAAAGCTCTGAGATGAAAGGTAGCACTCGTGCAGCGCAACATTCAAGTAGAGAAGGCAGGCTAAGCATGTATATTCGTCAATAAAACGAACGTCACGGATCCCATGATCATAGTCCGGGAGCGTGGTTAGAGCAGCATAGAGGGGAGTTGAGGGACCGAAAAGATTGGACCGGCCAGACATTGTGTTTTGCGGGGCATTAAATGGGGCTCGTAGAATGGAGCGTTCTGACTCGTAGAGGGAGCGGAAAAAGGTTAGGAAGTCCTCGCATGCACGCAAATAATCTGCAAGCCCCTCAGGATTACCGGTCGATGTTGTGAAGGGGATTGCAAGATGCAGATCAGGCGATAAGAAATGTAGACGTTCAGGAAGCACGTCTGGCTCGGCCCCTGTCCATGGAAGACTGGCCCCTACAATGGCCTTAGGGGCACAACTGAAGTCGACCCTGAAAAGACAGCGAGCACCTTGTTAGGTTGCTCTTTGTACAGTACTGCAGTGTAGACCTACCAATACAGAACCTTTTCTAGAAATGAGCTGCTTGCTCTTAAGCCTCGCATGCCACCACGTTGTTTGATCAGGCAGGCGACCCCCTTAAAATGCATTTGTTCTGACGGGTCTTTGGACCATTTCTATGTATAGGTCAGAGTGACCGACGGGGATGGTGCTGTGAAGGAGAAATATACCTCTATGACAGCCATCGTAGCAGCAGCATAGATTGTGCCGTCGAGCTGACCACCGGGATCCGTGCGGATTCGTTCTTTAATCAATTGTAGTGCTCGCATTTTATGAGTAAGGCTCTGCACAGACTCTGTTTTACCCTGCACTCCAGCAAGATGTTTGGAGGCGATTGCCAGCATGGCCTGAAATGAAACTTGATCCTGTAAGGCAAATTGACGAAACATCGCCATGCCTGGGTTAAAGTGGTTCGCACCAGACATCTTGTACATCATAGACGGATACGTGATAACATCTTCCAGGACGTCAGCATACGCTGTAGATCATGAATCACAACTCTTCGGTCGCCTCGTACAGGAATAGAGAACGGGATACGGAGAGAGAGAGAGAAGGCTTATGTTGATGCTTAATCATTCGAGGCGATACACTTACAATGGCTAATCAATTTTTGATCTTCTTGACTTACTTTGACGGGGTAGCTGCTGAACGGATCATGCATCCCACCCCTTCCTGGAGAGGCTATAGGGTCCGGGGACACCTTTTTGACAACTTGAAAGGGTGCCGCATCATTCTTCCGGATGCCCAGACAAGTAGTCGATGGGGTGGTTGTGCGTGAACTGCGGTGGATGACCTGGTTGCATTCATTTGTCGCTTTCCTCTGTGGTTTCTGCCTCTCATCTAACTCTTCTACCCTTGACGAAGAATCTGATGGAGAGAGTGTCGTTTCACTTCGCGGAGACCAACGGGGCAGAGGCACTCTCGAGGAACCCAGCCGAGCAATACCATCCAGTCGCCGTTGGCGCATATACTGGCGCATCGCATGTCGGCGCACCTGGCGTCGAGATTCCGCATCCGTGACGAGGACAAACTCGAAGGTCTGGGAACTCGTCGAGTCTGGATTCCTACCCGTGCTAGGCACAGCATCTGCTCTTGTCGGGGCTATGGAAGAAGAAGGCCTGTTCAGAATTGGGTCCTCAGCGTCCAAGCTGTCGGTGAGGCTCGATGAGGTAGGGCGAGCATCCTTTTCCATGGTCCCATCATCCGTATTGGCGGGGACCTCAGTCAATCCGAGAGGGAGTCCGTCCGCCGGGGAGAGCCAACCAGTGGGAAGGGTAAGGCTGCATTCCATGCACGGTGATCACTAAATACCTCCACTAAACTGGCATGGCGATCTTCAGGCGCTGGTGGACGTTTCGAGACGGAGGCGTAATCATGTATGAATCATGATAGGTATGAGCCCTTGCAGGGAATGCTTCGTTGGATGCCTGATTCCCGCGGATTGATGCCCTACCCGTCAGGATTCAGATGCATTTTACATACACATACCGGTTCGGTATTAAGGGTACGATAACCACTGTGTTACTTAGTAGGTAGTTATTATTTGTTTATTTATTTTTAATACATATCTTTGCTCAATCTTAAAGGTATGTGAGAGTTGAGACTAGATTGGGATTGCTATGTAGTAGGGAGGTTAAAATGCCAAGATGAGAAAAATCTGCTCCCCCTTTGGGAATGAGGTGATGCCGCCCTGTACTCACCCCCAGAGTAGTCTAGCCAAGGCGCGACTCTCCCGGCTAGACTACCCCCAGAGATCATGCGAGGGTTCTGCCATCTGATTCCGCTTCTGAAGCAGCGACCGCCGACCGGCTTTCAAAGAGTTTCCATGCTCTCCGCTTCCCGGCATCAAGGCAGAACCTCATCAAAATATTGTGACTGTGACCATTTATCCATTTCTACATACATTCCCATTCATTTTCTTGGTATGCGACCGAGTAAGTTTATAGTAAAAATGCTTCTCTTTCCGCCTATTATAGAAAAATATTTATCTGTCTATGCATGGCCTCAGTGAGCTCTTGGTGCGCAGGTGTGGGTGGCTGTTCAAATGCGGTTAGACACAGTCATTTTAGCCGCGGGCACAGTCAGAATAGCCACACCGAGCCACACCGGCACTTTCTCCATTCCGGAAGGCACTACTGTCCACCATGCAGATGGCTAGAACAGTTCAGGTCTACCGTCAAAAATTAAACTCCCTGATCCCGTCTTCTATGGTCAAAGAAACGGCCCCGCTGATTGTCTTCTTGCCGAGAAACTTCGTAAACTTTGGCTTTAAGAAAATGAACTGATCTCGGATCAGGGTCAGCACAATGTCTCGATAGCGAAGGTCCAGAAGAGCTTTCGGACGGCTCGCAGTGATGGCCGCTAGCTGGCAGAAGAAGAGTAACTGAATCCGCAGTCAAAGGGACATCTTCAATGTATACAGTATGTTCTTCTTCGGCCGCCCAACTCTTTCCGCTCAGCAACTATTGCGATGATCTGCAGGCACGGGCCAGCCCCTCAGCCTGTCCTGATGATCATGCCTTGGCCGTGGCTCGTAAGACGACAACAGAGAAATCCCCGTATCCTTGATGGCCTATGCGGAATGGGCTTTAAAGCGCCACTCCAGAAGGTAGAGCACCCTGGTCGATTTCTCGCTGTTTTCACTGACCTTTTCAGATTCGCTCGTCACCAGTCCTTCATGTATCTTGTCTACGACGTCTTACAGCTCCGAAGGTCCTCTCTTGACAACTCTTTACTAGTGAAACGACGCGACCGGGAGTCTGCCGAACGCGACATTGCCTCTTTGACCGTGGACCAGTTGCAGGAGGCTGCGAAGGCCGTTTCTGAAGGCCGCCTGGTTACAACCCAACGATTCAACGCCTTCAACGAAGCATCCTGACTATTGGGATGCAAGTACCTGAGTCTTTCGCACAAAAGGTAAAGAGACGGTCGGAAATAAAGGGTTTGATTGCTTGTTATGGAATACCTGCCTTTTGGATGACCATCAACCCGTCTGATTTGAGAAACCCCCTGGTTCTTCTTCCACCACACCTGCAATGGCGTTTTCAATGGCCTCCTCGGCACTGATATTGGCCGCACCGGCATCCTTGGAGAGATTGCTAATCATTTTGGGGTCGTTGAGACTAATGGTCGTGGGATCGCCTTCACGGCCAAGTGTGGGTTACAGGCAACCTTGCTTTCCGCACATTGCGAGACCAGCTCTGTGATGATGAACCCTTTGCGGCCCGGATGATACATTACCTGCAAACTGCCATCTGTCAAAGCATTGACTTGGGCACCGACGCGCCGACACTGAGTATCCACGACCTTTCTTGGGTACCAACCATGTCAAAGACTAAGCCTGATATATTATCTCACCAACTATGCGACCAAAGACGATGTCTCTCCTCAACAGGTCCTAGTTAAGGACTGCATTGTTAGAACGGACCATCGATAGCGCAAGGCTGCTTTGGACCCAACCGCTGACGACGTACGTATCAGAATGAAGATATGGACCAATTCGCCCTTCGGTGTTTCAACACGCTGTCTCATGACCGCGAGATCAGCGGAGTTCAGATAGCAAACTCGTTGCTGCAACTACCCGACCACTACACTGGAAACGACAATTTCGTACAGGTCAATCTCTGGTGGCTGCAACACCATGTACGTGCGGCTATGGAACCGACTGCTCCACCTGTGAACGACCCCTCAAATCCACTGGATGACGAACAACGTGTCTATCAATCTGGAGACAAGGTCCCGTCAAGCCGCATGGATAACTACCGCTATCATGGCCACTCTAGTCTAATCTCTCTTTCTTCGAATACCACATGCTGGTGCAGTCCAAGAGGAAACATGATTCCATCCAGTCCGACATCGAATTTGACCCTGCACACCCAAGGAGTGATCGGTATATACAACATCGGGCCACGAAGAAGTCTCAAGTTCTGACCGTCACTTTCAACGGTCAGCTTTCACGGTTCCAAGCTGAGGAGGACACTGTCCGAGGAGGCCATGCAGAAACCGAGGCCATCAGGAATGACATCACCGAGGTTTTGTTAGGGCTCTTTGTGCCATGGGACCGCTTACCGCTTCTTTCCAACAGCATGCTGCTACGTATGATGTAAAGCGGGATGCTTGTGCTCGTATTTGGAGCGTTGTAGAGCCGACGCTCTCACCTCATAACCATGATTTTGCCAATAACATCGGCTCCGGAAGTCGAAGGGAGACTGTCAGATTGATGCTGCACTCCGCCGAAACGACATCTCTCAAGATTTCTTGACCAAGAGATTGACGGGATTGTTTCCCACGTTCCAGGTTGATTGCATGTTCCACGCCCATATCCTCTGATAGGATGCTGGCTTCGCGTTCCGAGAAAACATCCTTGAAATCACTGAGGTAGTCTGGCAGCTCGGTGGCAACCGCCTTGCTCCGAACACTGCTACCGGCTCTCCCTCTTTTAACAATCGTGGGGTGATCACGTAGCCTAGGTTTCCGTCGCATCGCTTCCTCAGCGCTAAGCAACGTAATGTCGTAGTCTTCAGTATTTTCACGGTATACCCATGTCCTGTTGATCCAGTCGATCTAACTCCTGGGTGCTCATGGGCCAATAATTTCGAGCAAATGGTGCAAATCTCGTGGTCTTCTTGGCCATGGGGTCGAAGCTTATCAGCTTCTTTTTTAATAAATACCTTGATCTCGCTATGGTATTTGGCGGGGACCTTTTTTAACTCCTCCATAGAGTAGTTCTTCTTTCCTTGCATAAAGTGGTCGTAGTCATCTGCTGTGATGGCATTTGTGGTAGCAGCGGCGAAGTGTTCATGGTCTCTAGGCAGCATAAAAAATCCGTCATTCCAGGCCAATTTGTAAAAACCGTAGGCGCTAATCATTTCTATATCAATAGGGCTGACCTCGGAAGGCTTGACAGTGCATGGCCGGCCATGAAAAAGGCATCCTTTTTCGAAACATTCAGGCGCATTGAAGGTTGAAGGTGATGCCCCGAGCCTTCCAGTCTACTGTTGAGTTATGCTCTCGGATAGGAGCTAGTCCCTCCAAATGCCTGGGGCCTTGGGAGTTTACTAAGGCAACACCTGAGCAACGCTTGAGCTCCTAAGCCCTGGAAGAATACCAAATACACTACTGCCACTTCAAATTGTCCCAAAAATATTGGCATGGAATGGAACTGTAGATATAACGGTCAGCGTAGACCTCTATCGATTCTAACTCGTTTGACATGGAACGAATTCCGTTCCACACTTGGAATAGGAATAGGTTTGAATTTATGGGCCGAAAGAAGGTGTATGATGATCAACCTGAGATCTGATGGGATTCAGTTCCGTAAGACTATGCTGTCTGGCCTGGAACGATCGACTAGCCCTGAACGATCTGCCTAAGTCGTTCGGCCTAGGCCGATCGGTCTTAGGCTGATTGGTCTAGGCTTAGGCCAGCCGCGGTTTGGGGAATATAAAAAATTTAGGCCGTTCTATGTATGATATGAGTGTCAGAGTTTGACAGCATAGGTATGTTTCTTGATGAGATTATGAGAGTCGAGAGGGATGGAAATTCAGGCCACCAACCAAGAGGGACTCGAGTGACAGGACCGAATCATCTGCAATCAAGAGTCTTCATCCAAACTGAATTCAAATCCCAACATCGGGTTCTGAATCTTCTGATCTCATCAAGTCCATCATAATTCTCTATCCAAACTAATTTATTCCAGCACCGGGTTCTTAAGTCATTCAGTTGCCGAGTTCAGTATTCGTCCGTTCCTGAATTTTATGATAGCCACATATATTCCAGTCAGCGTAGACTCGTAATGTATTGGGCAAACTGATTTGTTCCAGCATCGCATCCGTATCTTATTAAACTTACCATCAAGTCCTTTGCTCCGCCCGAGTCTGGTTCTCACGGCAATGGAAAATAGTAATAGTAGTCGAGGGTATGGGCAAAGAAAACTCGATACGAGTCCTTTTCTATGTGGGCTTACTAACTATGGAAAAGTTGGTCTATGATATCATACCTAGAAATCAGCGTTCTAACCCCAAAGGGTTTAGATTACTAGTAAAGCTTAAGTTTCTGCAGCCTCAGGCAACAATAACAACCTTACAATTATACAAGCCATCGCACTTGCCTCATATCGATACTTGCAAGCATCCACGGTTCGCACTTGACTCACCTTCCACGCGAGCCTTCCAAACTTGAACAATATGTCTTTTTTTTCTTTTTCTCGTCTCTTCNNTCGACAACAGCCCCATCAAGACCAGGACCTCGAGAGCCATGTCGGACCCCATGATGCTGGACACGACCGGAGACAGCCCCGTCCTGCCTACAGTCAAGGAGGTAGAAGGTTGGAACAAAGACAGGTTGCTCGAATTCATTCAGGAAAAGCGACCGTATATCTTAGAAGATGATGATGACCTTGAGAAGTTCAAAAAGGCAAAAATCTCTGGGACGTTTTTCTTGACGCTGGCTGGCAAAACGGAATTCTTCGAAGAAAAATGCCATCTGCCAGTTGGACCTAGCGGAGAACTCGCGGAAGTTGTGAAGGAGATCACTGGAGCGAAGACCACTATCAAACAGGGTAAGTTACTATCT
>NPHW01003504.1:0-10790 GCA_002240705.1 Elaphomyces granulatus
GTCGGACCAGACGGGCCCTTATATCAATTTAACAGGGCATCAATTAGTACTGGGATATGGATATGATTCTTTTTATGTATCATAAGGTAATCGCGTAAGGGCCAGCTTCGTGTACGTGACCAAGGAAAACAAGAGCTGTGATGTCCGAATAAGATACATCCATATATATCAGATCTATAAGATCTTATTATTACCAGGAACAGCTGTCTTATATCAAAAAAAAATTTCCCGCTGTCTTCACCGTCAAGACCTCGACCCCATACTAGGGTATAGGTAGGGCTGTTTCGGAATTCTACCCCATAACCCCACAATAAACTAGAGTATATATAGTAGGGATTAGGAGTAGGACACGTTGCCAATGTCTATACCATGTTACGTAATAAATAGTGCCTTAGAATTGGGTATATTGAACAGTTAGATGGGACTTTTGTGCGGAGGTTAGTGGCTGGCAGTCGAAAACGGGTTATATGTGTTGGAGGCAAAGAGGCCATTTATAAAGGAGGCGAATCTCGATCACATGATAATTTTTCTGATCTTCTGATCTTACGGATTTTTTTTTTTTTTTTTTCGCATAATAATATAGAACATTCTTTTTGCCTCGGAGAACTCGGAGAAAAAAAAAATCATGCTTTTATGTCCGATCATCCCATTTCTAGTTTTAACTCATGACTCATTGGGTACAGTAATATGTATAGGTACCCTCCAATAATATGTATAGGTACCCTCCATGTATATATGAGATCTGTAATAATGCCATTATGCCTGTCAGCCTAATCATAAAGAATGATAACCCTATTATATTTGCCAATTGATATGTACATAGCTACTATTGTAGCACCTATGATACATACTGTAACAGTACATACATACAGTGGTAGTACAGTACAGTATCATGTATTCTACAAAAAAACTTATACGGTAGTTACTTTTAGGCCGGAAACCCTTAAAAGACCCTTGGGATAAGCATGGGATAAGCACAGGAATAAAGAAAAGACCACCAATAGGCACCAATTTGACGTGTCATAAAAGTCAAAAACATTACATATCACATTACCTCTAGGTACATACCATACAAACTTTTAATAACACCTAACATAGGTTACTAATACCTAATACCTCATTTGGGCAAGTACTCACTCCGTTTCTAACTCCAGCTTTACCGCCTAACTAAAAATTCAAATCAAAACCAACAACAATTCTTCGTTCGTCTGCGGAAGGTAAAGGGAACATTGAAGAGTCAAGACAGAGGAGAGAAATAAACTAAAGAAGAGATCGACAAGCGGGGGACCAAAAGAAATCAGCAAAATACGCTGGGAGTTAAATAGATACATCTAAGGAGCTGGAGCTGGAGCTGGAGCTGGAACATTTTCTCCTCTCCAATTCTCTAACAATGCAATCGCGTGGTGTCGTCTCGATGGTCTATTCATAGCTTTTCGTCATTGTCTTACTGGTCGCGACAGTGAATCTGGTTGGTTCAATTCACCAGACCAATTGGTTTGCCTTCACTCTCAGTCCAAAACTCGGTTTATCGATCTCTTATCTAACATACATTCATCAGGTTCACCCGACTTAACTACCACCATCTATTGCACTCCGTTCTTCCCCTTTCTCTTTACATACACCCGATGATTGATCTCGCGAGATTCCTTACCATGTGCCTCCTCGATCACCATGACTCCGATTCGTTCCCAAAGTGGCTCGTTGCCATCAAATCTCGCAGACCGGAATATTGAGTTGTCCAACTCGACGGCCAGTCGGTTCCTGGGCGGCGCGCGGAGGCCATGGATGGATCGAGACCCTCAAGGACCGCCCGTGTCCCCCTCCGAGCGACAAAAAGGGCCGAAGAAGAAACCGACCGCGCTGCCGTGGGTTTCTCGTGGTGGCCCTCACCGCGATGGCACCAATAACGAGACGGCATCAAAACTCAACCGCCTGGCCTCATGTGCAGCGACTGCTTCCCCGCTCGCTGCTCCAAATGGCCCGTCCATACCCTCGCATGAGGATGTTTCCGCCCCAGCCCTCGCTCCGGCGTCTCCCATCACTCCCGGTGGCAGGATGTTTAAGGAAGAGCCGCAGGCGTTGGATTCTCCTGAGGTGCCCAGCCTCTCGACTGTGCCTCCAGCGCTCCCGTCGGGAACGGGGACCATCCTGATTTCTGCCCTTCCTTCTCCCGAGCCCAGTACGGGGTCGCATACCAGTCCAACTAGCGTGGCGGAGGTGGATCAGAGCGAGAACCGTGACGGGAATGCGGAGGTGACCCTTTCTGGCGCCGGCACAGGACAGGCAGAGATCCTGAGAACCACTGCCATGCCAATCTCGAATGGGACAGTGGACTCGGAGACGGATCGCCCCGCCGATCCGCCAGGGGCGGAGCAGAGGAATCACAAGCGACCCCGACTGGAGACCTGGACTGATAGCTCTCTCCCTCCTCCCCAGTCAACGACGACGACGACGACGACGACGATGACCACGACGACCACCTCCACCATTTCGACCGAACCGAACCCTTTGCCAGATCTCAGCCCGCGACTGACCGAAGTAACCCAGGATTCACTGTCCGCCAAGTTTTGGACGGTGGTGCAACAAGCGGCGCACGCCTTCATTAACAAGGCCGGCCAGCAGAGTGCGTTATCGGACGCAGTGGAATGGCCACGGGTGCGCCTGTTGGAGGATGCGAGTCGCCACGAGGATATGTTCTATCTGGCCCTCCATCAGGCATACTGCTTGCATTCTTACTCTTCCTCCGAATTTGATCGTTTGGCCGAATTCGGCATTTCCGCGGACAGCTGGAGCATCATCAAGCACCTCCTCGTTGAAAACGAGAGAATCTCACCGGATTTTCTAAAGTGGTGTGTGGAGTATCCTTACCCAGCTCGAGTGATGTTGCAGTATCAGCAATACCAAAAGTCGATGAGGCAAGTAGGACGGTCCTTGGCCCTGATCTCGCAGAATTGGGCGTCGTTTGAGCGAGAATTGAAGCAGCGGTCGTACCCACCACTCATCGATGAATTAGTGGCAAAATTTGCAATCGTTTCTCCGGTGCTGCAATTCATTATATTTACCGCCCTTTGCCGTCGTCACTACGGGATCCAGAATGAGCCTTTGCTGATCGCTTGTAAAGCGATATTTGAGGAGAACCGCCGCAACTACGCCCGACGGTTTGTCGAACCGCGAACTCCAATTTCATTCGAACAGATGCAGCGAGAAAATGGGGAAATCATCCTAAAATATCTCGAGCTACTCCGGCAACATCAAAACCAGCAACAACAGCAACAGCAACAGCAACAGCAACAGCAGCAGCAGCAGCAGCAGCAACGGCAGCAGCAGCAGCAACGGCAGCAGCAGCAGCAACAGCATCAACAGCAGCAGCAACGACAACTGCAACAGCTGCAACAGCTGCAACAACTGCGACACATGCAACATCAACAACGAGAACGACAGCTCCAACAACAACAACAACAACAGGTGCAGCAGACCGCAGTCACCTCGCAGCCTCCTTTCACAGCTGCCGTCTCGGAAACTGAACAACCCCGTATTATCAACCCGCCGCCTCGCGTCAATACAGTTCCCAGAGCGAGAGCTGCTGCTTATCCAGCTCACACTCAACACCAGGCCGTCCCCTCTGTTTATCTTGGAAATGCACATACGGGCTCTGCAACCCATGCGGGAGGTGGTGGCCGACCGATTTACCTTCAGCACTCTACCACTCCCCGTTCAGCCGGCCCTGTTCAGACATCGCCAATCGACAGCCCTTCGTATACAAGCTTCTCTCCGATACAGGGCGCCGCAGTTCTCTCTCCCAGTGTCCATCAAAACCCGCACTTTCAGTATCAAATGCTGTCCGCTTTTGTCCATCCTCAGACAGCCAATACCTCATCGATTCCGGCTTTATCCCCATCAATACCATCTCTATCTCCGCCGAGTCCCATGCCTAGCAACGCGGGACGTCCTGGGCAGTCGAGCGGTCAGAACTGGCCAGCTTTTGTGCCTGCAAACAACAGCCAGGCAGTTGCAGCGGGACATAGAGCACCCTCATCACTCCCCGCTTCTCAGCTTACTCCCCAGGCTGCATCAGGTCAACCTCAAGGACACCTACCCCTGCTTCCTCGACCCGGGGAGGTAGTGATCAACTCTCAAAACCCGGATCCCCTCCGGGTTGCTCTTCATCAAGCACACCTTCGCAGCCCCCCAAGGAAAATCGTACGGGACTGTCCGGGCACCGAAGAGCCTATGGAGCTTTTTCAGCACATTCAGTCTTTTGCGGTCAATCCCACTCTTCTGGAGCCGGAGAAGTCCTCCTTCCGGTGGCAATTTTCGGTCACCAGCGATGACTTCAAGAGGTTTCCTCGCCTTGTGCAGAAGAGCGTGCATGAAAGTTCAATCAAAGTCCTATGTAATGGATCTCGGATGTACCGTCTACGCTGCATTCGCTTGCTCTCAATTTCCGAGCCTGTGAATGAGAACACCTGGTGTTTGGCAGAATGTGCCTGGCCCAGTGTCGTTTACGTGCATGTCAACAAAGTGGAAATTTTTCCTCGACGAAAGGTGTATTACGGCAAGGACCTATCCTTGGATATCACAGGTCTCTTGAAGGAAGGGGAGAACGAAGTGTCGATCCATACCATTCGAGGCCTCGCAGAATCGGAAGACCTCTCATACACGATCGCCGTGGAAATCGTGGACATTGCAAATTTCAACAGTATAAGGGAACTCGTGACTACATTGCCAGCTGCGGCATCTCGTGAGCACATCCAAAAGCGTCTCTCTTCCCATGCCGGTGATGAGGAGCTAGCCATTGTGAATGATAGCATCACCATTGATCTGATTGACCCGTTTACAGCCCGGGTCTGCGATGTCCCCGCGCGAGGAATTGACTGCACGCACCACGAATGTTTTGACCTCGATGTTTTCTTGAAGACCCGTCACTTGCAGGTTGGAAGTGGGAAGCCTGCAGCGAGCTGGAAATGTCCAATATGTCGTTTTGACGCTCGGCCTAAAAGCCTCCTTATTGATGGTTTTCTAGCCGAAGTGCGTGACGAGCTAGAGCGAACTAAACGGCTGGCCCATACGAAAGCTATTCATGTGAAGGCAGATGGCTCGTGGGAACCCCTGCCCGATAAAGAGTCACGGCGATCGAGCGTTGGTGCAAATACCACAGGCGAGCCTCCCTCACTCAAGCGTAGCCGATCCGTTGGCGAGGCAGAACTCCCCAAAGAAGATTCGGATGGCCCTTCCCTGCAGCGTCCCCAGGTGCGGGAAGTCATCGAGATTGACTAGGGCTGTTTCAAAACTTGATGTGATATCCTTGTTTCAATGTATGTTCCCGTAGACCTGAACGCTTAATTTTTATTTTATTTTTTTCTTTCCCTCTTTGTCTTGGTCGGAGATTCACTTTCTATCTTTTCTTTTCTTTTTTTTTTTTTTTTCTGTTTTATGTTTTCTGCATGTCAGCGGATACCCATGGCCTGTTTTATTTGGAGTCTCAAACCAATGGAGCTTTCACACGGGAGGTCAGAATCTTATATTGTTTTAAAAATAGCGCTGCCGGCTTTGCATGATTCCTTTTTTTCTCGTACAGATCGGACTCATCGGATCCATGGGAGGTTGCTCTGATATTATTTTATTTATTTTTTTCATCATTTTTTGTAGGTTCATATTTACCATAGTTAAACCTTTCTAATTAATCTTATTTTCTTTTTCCCTTTTCTTTCCTCCCTCCCATCTTTATTAAAATTTTTATGATATCCTCCACCTGTACGATTATGTCTAGAAATTCCTTGTCTGTACCTACATAGTATGATCCCTACATACCTTGCAAAGTTGCCGAGTTAAATGGAAGTCCTGGTTAATAATGTTATTATCCCATCATTGATGAAAAGTCAATGATCAGGGGACTTTTTTTCAGTTGCCTCTGCCTCTAGCCATGGCACAAAAGTAAAAGCTTCTGTTCTACAATTAGTTAGCGCGGTGTTATCTAAGATCGATGATCTCCAGTGAGTGGCCTGGAAAGAGCCTACAGTATCATGTATACCGCGCGTTCAACAAAACAACCTTCATATTGGATTGAACTGGACTGTTCGCCGTCGACGTCGTCAGGATCGAGGCACGGATTCTATAACTAGTAATGTACATAGTAAGAATGCTTTGAACAATCTCCGCCAGAAATAATATCTACGCTGACTGTCTACCTACATACATATCGTGAGACAAAACTGCCTCTTCTTAGTCAAGTAATCATAGCTACATCCTTCTTCGTCAATTTAAGGAACTCTAGCTAGTAGCTAAACGCGATACCTGACCGGCGACATGAATCTGAGAGAGCGCGAGCCAGGGGCATGCAGCTTACATTCTAAGCTTTCAGACGATGAGCTTGTCAGCCAATTTGATCGGAAATCCTTAAGTGAGAAGCTGGAATTATTCAGGCGTATTCTACGGCAATTCCGCCAGACGTTTGGTGATCTTATTAAAGCCTGGATTCACGACACACCAGGAGATAACTGCGATGGGCCGCTAGTAGCTACGGCAAAGAAAGGCCAAACAAATCGAAGGTTGACCTTATATGGCAAGATGAGAATGGACTTCTTCCGCTATTTGAGAAAACGGAGTCGTTCAATGAAAGGGTTGCAACAAGCACTGTGAAGGTTATTCGCTCCGAGCTTGACGTGCTCAATACAAGTGTCAAAGCTTTTGGTAGATTTGATCCCCGAGGAGCTCAAGTTTCACGATGTCCTTGGAGACATCAAAGAATATGCACCCAATACTTTTATTAGGCTCTTAAACCAGGTGACAGAAAGCCGCAAGCAACAAGGCCAGAATGAAGAGCAGGACCCTCACGGCCGGATCGTGACCGTTGTCTCAATCCTTGGTCTTGGGCGGGCTTGCAGAACAGCAAATCTTTTTGCAAAAATCCTTGGCCTGTATCTTTACACTGCTGGCATCCCTCGGAGAGCCCTTACTCTCCTGAATAAACTCGGTATCACAAGTAGTTACAACACAATTCGCAGGGCCGTAAAGGCCATCGCACTGAATTCGCAAGGTATGTAGTAGTTTTTAGAGCATAATTGATCTGGAAGATATTAATTGAATACCAAAGCATCTATTTCACAGTTGAAGACCAATGCACCTTTGTGCGTTGCCTATGATAATTTTCAATATTATCAGCGCGTTGGAGCGCAAAGGCTAGGCCAATTCGACGAATTGCGGCAGTACACAACTGGCAAGCTTTTCCTTGCAAGTGCAGACATCCCTAATGGTGGTTTGCATCAGAATGTGCTTAAATAAAGACGTTAGTAAGCTGAAGGTCTCGGATGTTATCTGCGCTGAAGGTAATCAGCACGATGAGGTCCAAAATCAAATATCGAGATTCTTCATCGCCAAGGCTATCAGTCAGGTATATCCTGCAGCGGTGGACTACCCTTTTCCAAAAATGCCGGAGCTAGACATCCTTCCGCCAGAGGTAACACCGTCTACCACATTAGGTCCAATTATTGACGAAGAGGGATCGATTGATGGCAATTACGAAGTACTTAATATATCTTTCTTCATCAGCTTTCCCTTGATAAGGAAAAGGACTTCTTCTCCCGGCTTTTTATCATCTTTGGGGACCAATTGACTGTCTCTCGTCTCCGGTCTGTTCAACTTGAGCGTAATGAATTATGAAGCGGAGTTCCCCTACGATCGCCACAATTGGCTGGTACAAGTTGCATCATTTTTCCATAGTATCTCAAGTTCTGGGTTGCAAATGCTATAACACCCTTAAACATTCAGTCTCGGTATTGCAGAATTCATAAAGAACATCTGGAATCCTGTTTAGACAATTCGATTTCCTAATCTTCTCTGAAGATTCGCCATCAAAATCTATCTCTGGATTTTTGCATTATCTTCATTATCTGTGGAATCTAATGGCTCGCCCCGGTCATCGGCAGCGAAAGATATACCTCGAACGGATTTGCGATGCGCTGCCTTCGACCGTCTTGTTGCCGTTTGTCTCTCTGGCCTCTCACCGACCCATTGGGCTTCAATGAAGAATATCCCAAGAACTTTTTGGCCCTTCCGCCCACGGCCAAGGCGCTGAAGTAGAATATTGAGGTTGCCGTCTCTCACCATTCCTACTTGGATGACCTGGAGAATATTCGAAACGTTTAGACCAGTTGAGATCGCTTCAGTTCCACATAAGATCCGAATTTTTGATTCTTCTCTTTTGAATTCAGCGTATATCCTGGTTTTATCTCTCTCAGCCAGGGTCGCATGGTATCCAACGATAGTGTCGACTGCCTGTGCCCAGGAATATCCACACTTCGTTAAAAGCCAGTGTCGGAGAGTTTTAATACATTTCCTCATGATGTCCTTTCTCTCAAAAAAAACCAGCGACTTCGGGATCCTTGACGGGGTAGGCTTAGCGTCCTTGGTAATATCCCCTGCAGCATCCTCAATTAGGAACTGAAGGTACCGGAATTGTGTTTTCTGATAACCTTCCTAATGTACGTGATCTCAGGCCTATTATTGGTGCTCGTTCGTATGATACAACATTTACATTCGGAAGCCAGCGAATCGACAGATCTGTCGCGGTGCATCCGAACCATGGTTGACCCCCCAGTCAAAAGGGAGTATGCTTTTCGAAATGATTGGCCACCTCATCAATCACAACAGCAGCTGCTAGAAAGGACTTGATCGTAGAACTTGATGCTACACGCAATCTCCGGTGAGAGGAGTAGATCCCGCTCTAATCCTTTGTAGTGTCGAGGGATTGTTATTCCCTGCGTGTAACCAAAACGGTTTAGCCAAAGGAAGTTTCTCGATATCCTCTAATTGTTCTGCGCCAAGTGCATTCAACGGCAGCAGGATAATGACAATAGAGTTCTTTATAATAAGAGGCAAGAGCTGCGGAACTACGCTCTTCCCATATCCTGTTTTTGCAACAAAGATTCTATCTCTCGCTCAACCAAGAGTGGCCATATCGATTCAACCTGTTCAGGCTTCCCTTGAAACCCAAACACAACCTCCACAGCCTCCTTAATGCATTTGAGTTGCTCATCCTTGGCAATTATTTTAGAAAATTTTTGCTGAATTTTTGAAAGGGTAGAGCCTGCCCTTGTATCCAGGTCCTGTCTCAGATTCGCCCGTTCTTCCCTGGATATCAGTTTGTGGGAAGGATTCCAGCCCCCTTAACACCAAACGACTCCACCCACGCTTCCCACTCAGAGGCTTTGTAGCCGTTGTGGTTTTTGTCGATCCGCCGGGGGGGTATGAGAAAGGAAAGCCGGAATATCCCCCCGGGCTCCTATGAGGCACTGATTTCACCGATAGAAGCATCGTCAAGGTGGTATGGTCGCGCGGCGAAGTTGGGGTTGCCGGGTTTGTCGACGGACAGCTCCACAACTGGTAGAGGGTTGGTGCGATACTCTGTAACACCAGGTGCATAATGTCGGCAGGAAAACTGCGGGAAATGGGGGGTTCATGAAGATGACTGGAGTAACCTCGTGGTGGCGCATATTCGTTAGCTGCACCCCGTCAAGCGACATATGCAGGGCAATATCGTGCGGGTCTTGGAACAGGCCGAGTTTCTTGGTTCGTCTTGCCCTGCAGCTTGTGCCCTCTCCAGGAGGTTCTTCCGGTATTCGACCAGAGCCTTGGCGCGGACAGTGTTACGAGTCAAAGGGATGTATACGAAGGTTTTGCGTGCATGGTTCCCGTCGACATATCTGTCCTCCCCGCAATGAGGACACTCCGCTCTCTCTGCATAGTTCCCAGTAAATGCTATACAGTTGTTATAGCAACAATGGATGAACTGGGGTTCCATCCCGGCCATCTTTTTCAGGTGCTCGGTCCACCAAGGCCGAAAATGGCATTCATGCTTTCGACTTGGCGCCACGTATAGAGATAGGCGGCATGCATAAGTGTTGCACGCAGCGTCCATTAACTGGATCCCAAAGAAAGCCCTCTTGAGCATCTGGGCAATACTTCTCTTTCATCTGCTGGACCATAGTGGATTGGTCGCTAGTCTGTCGACGACCTACAACAGTGGTCTAAATATTGAGGCCTTGTGGCGAGCTGGTGAAGAGTTTGAAGAAAACAGCTGATTCGCCTCTCTTGAGGCCTGGAAGCCTGCTTCTTGGAAATGTCTTCTGCTTGGCGATATGCCAAGATCTGGCGTTCTAAATTTTGTGCCCGTTCGGGGGCCTGCCAGTCGTATATTAACACGACTGGTTTCCTTATACTCGAGGAACTGAAGGCGAGATTGCATGCCGGAGCGGGCGGAGAGAGGGCAATTGGACGCCTAGCTGCTCTCCCATGATTTGCCGCAGGATTTCGTCGGACCATATAACTTGTCTTTGTTTGATGACATTAGTTACAGCGATAAAAAATAAACAGGCACAAGCATAATAAACCGAGTCGGAGTTGATAGTAGTAAAGTCACATCTTAGTTACCTTACAATTGATCAGCATCAGGAAGCTCATCGAGCATTATGCGCCCTCTTTCCTTCTGCTCACCATTCTGCCCTCGGGTTGGACCTGGAGGCACTTCGAACAATGACCCTGAGGCATTTTGCTGTTAAGATGATGTTTAAAAGGTATTTAAAAAGAGGGTTAAAAAGAGGTGTTTGAAAAGAGGATGTTTAAAAAGACGTTTGAAAAGAGGATTGTGTTGTGTTATTAGAAATAATTTAAAAAAGTAAAGTTCGTTCTAAACACGTTGTAGGGTTGGCTCAGGGGTTACCAAGAGGGATGCCTGATTTATCGAAGAATCTCAAAGCGGGGTAATCACATGTTACCTCAGTTCCTCAGGCCTT